>FR989921.1:2982762-3243829 GCA_905404115.1 Pheosia gnoma | reverse complement strand
CGTACCCTACAGTTCTCATAACCGTTTTATCTACTCATAAAATTACTCCTAAATGTTGAAAAAATTACAATGGCATTACAGAGCATTTATTTACAGGAAAATAAATTTAAATTTGGGTATAGTATCTAGAATAATTTCTATAATCAAATGCGTTGGCAAAATCAGGTGACATACAAAGAAATATTAAATTACATTAAAATAGGTTTTGGTCGAAGGTAAATTATGCAACGTAAGCTAATACCGGACTAATATTCGGCTATTCGTAGTAAAACAAACTTACGTATAGACAACGATATAATATATAGTTTTACAACCATAGTTTCACTTGAATCGAACGATTATATCACATTTTTTTTTTCATAGACAATATATATATTTTATTTTTTTATTAAGAAACCTGGCCGATTTACCCGCCTCAAATCAGAACGGGAATAATGTATTAAAAGCGCATTATTTTTCTACCCAACTTCTATCCTGCCGCTGTTATAAATGTCCAGTTACAAAATTGCCTCAGATTTGAACTATTCAGTTACAAAAGTGCCTCAGTGTTTCGCTGTTCAGTTACAGAACTGCCTTATTTTTAGACAATGCAGTTACAAAACTGCCCCGTTTTAGTTAAGTCGTGTTCTAAGTCATATCCTATACTGATTTGTCGCGGGCTAATTACAAAAAAAAACCACTTTTTATATCTGATAAATACACATTGACTAAATACTTTTTTTGCAGCGTGTTCAGACATAAAAGGTAAAAGTGTAGGCCTATTCAGATATACCGTGAATTAAGTTAAGTTTTGCACCCTGAATGGTGGTTCGTACTTGTGGTCAAGTACCAAAACATAATTTATGGGACTGATGACATTTAATAAAAAAAAAAAAATGATCTGAAAATGAATGGTCGAACAATTTTGTATGACATTTGACTTTTCTTATGATCAACTCTTGCGCATCAGTTTACTATGGCCCCGTACCGGTATAGTTCGAGCAAAGTCACAAAGCAAACACGATTTTTAACCGACTTCAAAAAGGAGGAGGTTCTCAATTCGGTTGTATTTTTATTGTTTGTTACCTCAGATCTCCGTCATTTTTTATGTTTCAAGGGAGTTCAGTACACAATTGTTTTAGATTCCAATAAGAGTCCCACAACGGTATTGTATTTGAGCATTAGATTCGCCGTTTTCAGGGGACAAGGACAAAACAATTCGCGGTGGAGGCCCAACAGTGGACTCGAGGAGTGAGAAAGTACTATTCCTATCGTATAGTGGTGTCCTTATCACGCATAATTTGTTCGCGCGGCGGTGACGTTCAGAATACATTTATATTTTGTTATATTAGACGTAGGAATACCATTTCAGAACGCACCAGATGCGAGAAAGACTACGAGTTCCCGAACACCGCTCGATACGATACGATCGATTCACATTATTAATAATGATTGCCTACAGATAATTTATTTACACCTAGTATCAAGAAAGAAATCAACAAGTTTTCTTTTTTTTTAATTAACAAACTCTAAAGACTAATTAAAGTTAAAAAAATAACGCGTTGCACATTGACGACTTTTTTTATACTCTAATCTTATATTTATTTTATGATATTTTCAACTACGTCTCTTCGTATCATTAGTCTTGTAGCCGTGTACAGACTGAGCGTGGTTCAGTACGAGCCTCACCCGAAAAAAATTTTTTTGAACTACGCGTTACGTAACATTGTTTTAACCCTTCAGAACGGTCGCGTAGAGATTTTACGTTTTACTAGGGGGGGAGGGGGGAAGAAAAACGTTACGGCGCGTTACAACCACGTACTGACTGAGCGAGCGCATTTTATTCCAGACTAGCCCGTCTACAACAGATGGTGGTCAACAAAACAGACGATACGCTAAATTGTATGGGATCGACACAAGTCACGTGGTCTACTTGTAGGAGACTAAAATAATAGGTATTTATGTAAAAAAACTCTTCTACGGAATCTCTCTGTCTACCCTGTGAGGGATTAAAACAACCTTATGTTACACAAGAATTCGATTTTTTTTTTGATGATTTATTAAATTATTTTTCCAATTACCGTGCAAGGACCTTAAGGTTTCAGGCCGCACTGCGGCTTGGTGGACTATTACTGGTTGCACCGAATAAAATGAGCAAAGATGGCGTATGAATTCGGCATGCGCAGAGTCGCTCGCACCGTCTTTGCTCATTTTGTTTGATGCGACCTTTACATGGCACAATAATATGCTCCGCCAGTTTTCTCGTCCAGTGACAGCTAGGTCACGTGATCAGCCCAAGGCTACGTCATCGGCCATCTTCGACCAATGAGCGGTGTTAATTGTGTTGAATGTCAACACAAATCGTAACCTAGTCTTGGGCCATCGTCTGAAGAGGATAACTGGCGTAACATATTATTATACCAGCGGGGTTATTTTAAAGCATTCGAAATCGATATCGGAAACGGAATCAAAAACTTCCGAAATGGAATTACCGCAATCGCTATTAAAATTTCAGAAATGGATTATCTTCGATGTATCTGGATTACCAAGTAGTTTTTGCAAAAAGTTTCCGTCGGAAAGCTCGTCGGGAGCGACATCAACATCGGAAAGTTTCAAATCCGTTTCCGATATCCATTCCGAATGATTTAAAATAACCCACCAGGTGTAGTGAGGACTTCTCAAAAATGCAGAATTACTGAAGATGTAGTAAGCCTGCTCCGTTGAGCGGGCGGCACATAATATACATATTTAAAGTTTTTTTAAATCGCAACACCACACACGCCAATGTGCAACACGCCTAAACGATAATAACTTATTATCGTATTTAAAAAAAAATCACAATTGTCTAACTATTCGTCTCAACGTCTTACATTCGTTACCTACACATCGTTTTTTGCTTTTTTAATATTATTTTTTTGATTCATCCATCGTCCAATCACGTCACAATATTTTTTGTTTTGTGTGTTTTTTTTGTTAATTATGTTTAATACCTAATCAGAATTATTCATAAGAATCGTCATATATACTACAGTAAGCATTTCATCGTACACAACATCGACATCGATAGAATAAAGCCAGTGATCGATACGATTATCGGTAATATACAGTAAGTTACATCGGTTTAGCAATTGTGACATCTCTTTTCAGAAGAAAAAAAAACCGATAAAACTTATGTACGTTACCGAGTACGATTTATGGGCCAGCCAGAGGAGAAAAAAAAAATACGATAACAATCCAGACAGGCCCTACCTACAAGATATACCCTTATCATTAAAAATTACCATATTCAATTAAAGATAAAAAGATTAAGGTGGAAGCTCAGGGTCAGGGCGCGAAATTCAAAATGTCAATGGTTTTTGGTGTTTATTTTTTGGTGTTGTATCGCTTTGGGTATTTTTTTAAGCAAACTTAATACATTGAGACATCCAATGCAGAATGCTAATATCGCAGAACACTAAGTTACATCGTAAAGATGTCCAAATTTTTCGTAAAAAAAATAAAAACCATTGAAATTTTGAATTTCGCGCCCTGACCCTGAGCTTCCCCCTTAAGACAATCTCACCATATTACAAAACGACGGTCATCGAATCGGCAAACATCCGGGGCAGTTACGGTTTTTGTCAATTTATATTATTTATACTTTTTTTAGCCGCAAGCCCCCGGATTTTTACCGATGTTTGTATGATTTGGAAAAGAAAATGTTCATGCGCGTCACATATTAAATACATTTTGTTTGATTGTTGGGATATAGCAATTCTGGAGATGGCGATTACAACATAGGTCTGTACATATACAGGTTGGACTCGTTATCAGTCAAAAGGGGATCTTTTCGCGCAAGTTTCAGACTTTACACACAAAAAATAATAATAGAAACTAGTTGCCTTGTGAATAAACGGCGATCAAGAATTAACGATTCCATCCTGTATACAAGGTGATTCAGAAAGGGTATACTAACCATTAAACCTGCACTTCTTCAGCACATTACTATTAATTATGTATTCAGATGACGACAATAAAAAAAAATGCTCACAAAAAACAACATTTTTTTTTATTGTCATACCTAAATTCCGACATAACATAATGATAACAAATGCGCTAAAGAAGCGCAGGTTTACAAGTTTGTACACCCTGTATGTGACACGTGTATATTTTTAAAAGCTCCTCCTCCCCAGCTAGGGGGGTGTCGGCGTCCAAGGCCGCTTTTTAGTACAGCTAGCGTCCCCGCACCCATCCCGCACGTACCAACGATTCCGGCTCTAATACCATCCAAACTCTACTACTAGACCGCTTCGAGTAATATTTACAAAAAAAAATATATGTTCAAAGAAAAAAAAACAATATACAATAATTTTGTGATAACAATTTACTCGTGTCGCAGATTAAAAAATAAGATGACATTGCGACGGCAATATATTATGCTAAAAGCACATGTCAGCTAAAGCGACACGTGCCAATTCGAAAATCGAGCCAGAATCGTCACAAGGAAAAAAAAAGTTAAAAAAAAAGAAACAGGATCATTAAACAGTGATGAAAAAAAAAAACCGGTATTAACCGCAGTTGCACTACACTATTGAGGTCCGACAGTTGTTGGCCGAGGAACGTCGACACACGACGCGCTACCGGGGGCGGGGGCGGCGGGGGTGTGACGTCACTTGCCCGCGTGGTCGTTGCCCACCGCCGGCTCGACGACCTGCAAACCGGACGACTTGGTGAGCGCGCAGCCGTGTGTCGCCGTTCCTACTGAGGCTGCAAGGGTATGCGCACACAGCGGTGGATGGGACGCACGCCCAGAGATCAATAACCCCAAGAAATTAAGTCCACCAATGGAGAACGTGTTCTGAATTCAAAATTTAACGGGTCCTTTGACACAATGTGATTGGATAAAACAAATTGATGGAAGTCAAGCAGTTCGAACAGTTTACGTGAACCTTTACTAGTAATGTCTCAAGTCAACATTATTAAAAAAAAAGTGTGTAACGGTTTTCGTAAACGACCAACCAGACTGATGCCAATATATGCGAGATGAAAATGTTCGTTCAATTTTGACATTCAGAAACTAACCAATTGTAGGAGAATTAGAAACATCCCACCGCTGTGCGTTTATTTACAGCTCGGATTACTGTCGCATATACAGGATGGTTTTAAAAGACATGATCAGAACTTAGCTATCTCCTAGCTCAGTAAACGACGACCATATTAAAAAAAATCAAGTGACAAAGAATTATTTTTTTTACTTTTTTTTTGTTACCATAAAAACCAGTAAAATAATACTATTAAAATGAAAAAAAAAATGCTGCTTCACATCACTATGATTTTTAGGATAAAGACATAATTTACTGAGCTAGTATGAGCGAGCATTGACCACGTCTCCCAAATCATCCTGTACATGGTGTTCGCAATCCAAAGTGCACGAACGTTCCCGCCACCAGGGTTTTGTGAAGCAAAGGGAATGTGCGAAACCCGTTAAGACTGTACAAACATGAGCTGTTTGAGACAGCCCGAGCCCCAGGAAGTCAGGATATACACAGCTGCGCGCAAGCTATTATTTAGCTGTTACATTTAAACATAGACAATCATGAAATGTATAAAAAAAAATCAGAGATCCATCGGTAGGTTATAAAAATACCATTGCAAAAAAAAAAACACCACCCTCTAAGTGCACGGTGAAATGTTACCGATAAATAAAACAAACACATTTTACACATGTATTTTATACAATCGATGTTATTAGTATGAGCTATTCATTAAATTCTAAAAATAGGATATATATATATGATGTCAAAGTGTAGCGTGCGTGCCTCGCATGGCAACACACTGGAGCTTATTTTTTTTTGTAATAAACACAGTTGTTAAAAAAATGATTCTCGCCGGACCTTCTCAGTTGAGGTCGCGTTCCGATCCGGTTGTAGAGTTAAGAACAAAAATATATAAATGACAATTAGTTAGTGCCCCCGTAGGCCTATACGAAATGAATGATTTGACTTTGACAAAATACTATAATATGACTGTGTATGCTTTTCAAATTATTATGTGACTATCATTTATGTTTATATAAATGATGTAACTTAGTTAATTTGTCATTTATATAAACATAAATGAAAAAAATAACTAATTTACACATTGTATCGTAAGAATTATTCGCATATACCGACAATAGTGAAGTTTGGCGAACTTCACACGGCTTTCGAAAGTCATGCTCGTTTTCTCACGACGTTTGCCTTCACCGTACACCAAGTAATAATTAATTATATTATATACTGAACAAAAAAAAAATAACACATCTTAAAGGAGAATATATAACAGCTAAATAATAGTGCAACATCTTATGCCATTAAATACCAAGTGTTTTATATCGTGTCAAAGCGAGCCAACATTATCCATGCATTAGTATTTCCAACATTTTGTAAGGAATAACGTTATGCCACTCGTTTCTTTTTCATAAGAGTAAACGAGACGGAAAGGTGTCTCATTTGCTCTTATACTTATACTACTACATATTTGAACATTTCACAGAACAAAACTATTATTGCGATGTGTGTACATTGAGGAGTTTGAAGACTTTAGCAGACGACAAAATTATACTTTTGAGAAAAGATGATAAAGTTATTTATGAAAAGAAAATAAAAAATAAATCCTCATATTTTAACAAAAGATAAGTATCTATACCCTGTAGTTTTAAAGCGTCCACTAAAATCTATCGTAGGATTTGTATATTAATTACTAAAAGGAGAATTTTCGTGATAAACATCCGTCAATATATACATTGATTCGTTTTGTTGCAACAAGAAAAAAAAATGCAAAACTCGTGAACGAGACCACAGTATTTAATTAAATAAAAATCGTCTTGAAAAAAATAAAATAATAAACAATAAATTCAGTAAATTTATACTTACCACAAAAAACAATCTTAACATCTATGGGCACTAACTTAAAAATAATATAATCATTAAATTCACAATGGTAATCTCAGTATAATGTGTTTAGTCATAATTTGTCAAAGTGCTTCATATTTAATCTTATATCAAGAGGTAACTAGGGATATATAGATTGATTTACAGTTCTTAAGCACATTTCCAATCATAATATGAAGACAGAACTAAGATATCTTAAAAAAAAAAACAAAAAGGCTATAGTATATTATTGCAACAAAATATTATTTCAAAAAATATAATTACATATCAATATTCTATCCGTTTATATAATGATTACAAATGTGCTAAATAATCGCAAGGCTCAGTATACCCTATTTTTAAATGATTATGTATAGATACCAACACACACATTCATAAGAGCAAGGCTCCCAAGTCTGCGAACGCTATAGACTCATAATCGAATAGTAAACCATTCGATTACGATTCGATACGAAAATCATACTTGAAGAGGGTCAGGGCCCCAAGTCTGCTAACACAGTCGATTCATAATCGAACAGCAACCGCAAAGTAACTGTCACTTTTGACAGATATCCCATACAATATAAGTCTTATGTCAAAAGTGACAGTTACTATGCGGTTGCTGTTCGATTATGAATCGATTGTGTTAGCAGACTTGGGGCCCTGCCACTTCCACTATCTAAGATATACTACGAGGTGATCAGGCGGCTTGCTACTATGTAGTGGACAGTGGGGCATTCCGCTAACATCTGAATAGGTTCACATGAAGATATTTCGACGAATTATGACTAACCATTCTTGTATTTAATAACAATTTAAATATAACGTGTTGAATTTATTTACACAGCATGGTTCAATAACCTGAATACTTAGTATAAAATAAAATAAAACGTATTTTAAGTTCTCTCTGCACACCCCACGAGGCTGATGCCGTAACGATATGTAAGTGACTCATGGAAGACTAGGCGTAATGTGAAATAATATATTATTGCATTTGAATTGGAAAACTATGACAGCTATCATAGAATATAATATGATTTGGATTTGAAAACCCAATATTATTAATATGCAAGTATAACAAAAATAGTGTAACAGATTTTAAGAGGTTAATATAAGGATTTAAATTATGATCATTTTAATTTACATAAAAAAACCAAACGCCATTGATTTTGTATGTAAACGTCGAAGTTTTTTTTTACACTATTATTGTTACACCTTGTATAATGCCTTTTCAATGTACAGACCCTGTGTACTGAATATCATTCACTCCACCCCGGACCGATTCGCGGGCGTTAACAAAGTACCTACCTACTTATAATAAGTCTAAAATTATGACGCCAGAACTTTCAATAAAATTTGCCAATAAATAATAACTATAAACAAGTAAAGTCAAATCCTTATGAATGTACATAAATGGAACATATTAAATTGTATCTTACAAAATTAGACAAGATTTTTTTAAGTACGTACTTTTTTTTTTTTGCGCGATTTGCGGAAATTATTATGGTTCATATAATAATAACTATACTTAGCAAAATAAATGGTAACAACGATGGCACCACTGTTTATTTACAAAAATATTTTTTTTCTTTACAAAAAATACACAATTGTTTTCATAGAGTTATGGAAGATATCAGTTTTCAGATTTTTTTTTTATAATTCGTTTTTACTTAATTACCACCAAAATAATTTTCTACTTGAAAAAAAAAAAACGGTTCGTCTATAAAATTGACAAGAAATTTTAAATTTGACGCAAGATAATAAAACTACACTCAATACGTGATAAAATGACAACTCCGGCTAAATTGGAGATCTAGGAACTCTAAAAGACAAGCCCGCCGGGTTTCTTTCCGGATCTTCAAAGATAAAAAGGGTTTTTTTTTTCATTTAGAAAGGGTGAAGTCGGAATTTCGATTTGCCAATTGAAAAAAAAGGTAATTGTTGTTATTTTGTTGGCAACATTATTTTTTTTGATAAGTAAATCTGACTTTACACTATGATTATACATTCGCTAAATACTCGCAAGTTCAAAGGTGGTTCATACCCTCGCTAAATTATTATGTATAGACCAATATACAATAAATAATTTTACATTAATTATTGATTTTAATTTATGAAACCGACCAATGCTCTCATGAGCCCTCTTAGCCGAAGAAAATTTTCAGTGTTGCTATTCTAAAATACATACAGTATAGTTCAAAATCGATCTACGAAAACATCTGTATCCTAAACACAACTAGCGCATAATACTTTTAAACTCGAAAGCTCTTAGATTTAAGGAACGATAACTATGTATAAAAACCCTGTAACATTCTTTTTTTTTACATATTTTTGATCATTTTTGAGCAAAGCTTTTTTTTTATTATTTATTATTTACATGTTTTACACTTAAAGTGTAATAACGTCGACGGTTTTACACAATGTCAATTTAATCTGATGTGACTAAAACTAATTTTTGAAATGAACAAAGCTTGGAATATAAGTAGTGGAATTGAGTGGTACCCATTCAAATACTATAAACTAATTAAGTCCAATCAAATTAATTTAAACTTGTATAAATAAACAAAACGTAATTTCACTAAACTATTAAATAAAATTAAAGCTGCAATGGTAATGTATTCAAATTGAAAAGTACATTTTTTTTATAAACTGATAACAATACTTTTGTTTTAATCATATTAATTATAATGATATTTATTGGAATGTCATAGAATAATGAGATATATTAACAATAGTCCTTAATTGTATATTGTATAAGGTATATAATATGAATAAATATACAAATATTAGTATATATATTTGTATAATATATATTAGGCGTCTATAGGGTCTTATTTACCGTGATGTATTTAGTGTTGTAATTAACTACACTGGTGATATAGTAAAATAAAGTTTGTATATACAGGGTGTAAGTGGAATGGTAACGCAAACTTTGGGTAAAGGTAACACTTAATGCCTATAATAAAAAAATATAGAAATCATTTATGTCGAATATCATGGGTTACAAATATTGAAGTGTTTGACCGCGCAATGTATTGTAAACCACGATATAACAACACAACGCTCCGAGCGATACCCGACTCGTGTGAGTGACGAGGTTGCGTGAGAGCGTGTGTCGTTTTAATTAACATTGCAGTTTAAAGTCTGAATGAGTAATGTTTTTTTTTAAATTTAAAATCAGGTTTAGATACACTTCTATTACGATTTCATATTAAATTCAATTAAAAAAAATACTGAAAAAAAATGTGTATATTCATGAAAAGATCGACGAAAAATTTAAACTCTGGCGTATCCAGAATTATGAGTTGAATTCATGGCATCAGTTTTCGTTACGAATCCACTGACACCTTGTATGTGATTTTTACAGAAAATAAATTAATATTGTCAGTCCAACCTACCGAAGGTATGGCTCTAACAATGGACTGGATCCATATAATGGCTGTCGGTGTTACTACAAGAGATTTAAATGCGGTTTGTCTTATCAATAGATGAAGCTTTTCCGAATGCTGTCATAATTTGAAATATATATTTGTGCATAAAGTTTATTGTATTATCAACGTAAGCTTTTATTTAAAACTTGAGATGTTATTGGACGAAAATTTCCCTATTTATTATGGTATTTCAATATTTACTATGAAGACTGTAGTTTGTTTTAAATATAATGAAAAAATCACCAGTGTAGTTATATTACGTTAAAAAATTGTAAATATTATTAAAAATTTTTTTTTTTATAAATATATTCTAGTTTCAAGCTAGCTACACACATAATATATTATAGCAAAAAAGCTACCAAATATATGATTTTCGAAAATATATACTGGCACTATAACATCTATACAAACATTATAAAGACCATTTTCAGACATAAATGGCAATCGCCAATAGTCTTCTAATATAGAATTCTGATACATCTAGCGCGTGTGCATAAGAATTCCACCTATTTCTGAACTAGTCTGAAAGAGGAAACATAGCTGTTTACATGTAGATTATTTAAACTCTGTTACCGTTTTACAGACAGCAATTAATTTGTACCTCCCGCTTTTTAATTATTTAAACATATCAGAGAAAAATGTATGACATTTTTAATAGATATAACTTCCCCTTGACCCAAGACTAAATCCCATAAATTTATAGAAGTTACATAAAGTTATAGAACGTCTATAAACTCGGGGGAATATGTTTTATACTGTATAAGATATTATGATAATTTAAATACTGTAAATTTGATATCAATGGAAGACATTGAAATAAAACTATTTTTTAAGGATTTTATCGCGTTTATTTTTCGTTTTAAAAAATAGTTTTATTTCAATGTGTAGTATTCGCGTAAATATAAGAAATCAATATCAATGGAAGACATCTGGCTCTAAGTCATCAATGAAAATAATATGGATGGATTTTAAACTTATATGTATGTTCCCCCTGTTTTTTTATAGCTTTAACTTTATATTTATAATAAAATGTAATATAAATTATATAAAATATTTGTACAGCGAATATAAATATTTATCTGTGCGGGATGTTTAGTAACCAATTACTTTTTTTTAATAAAAACTTTGTGGTGTAGGCATTTATGAAGAATATATTACAAAATGGCAATTTAGTTAGGTCATCATTTACTAGAGTAGTTTCGCTAGCCCCTCTGACTAAGCTAAATGATTGTACTAAGAACCCGAGACTTCGTTCGGTAGGTGCCCCTTTTGACCATTAGACTATTGTCGCTTCGATTTGTATTTAGTTATTAAACAACTTGTATAGAAATCTTAAAATTTGAACATGTATATAGAGAATAATAAATATGTTTTTACTTATGATTATTGTATAGATTATATAAATATATTTTTCATATGTCACATGTACTGTTTGAGACGGAAATCCGAGATGTTTAAAGCGATGCATAATATGCCTTTCAAATATCATCTAAAAATATGTATCGGTAAACATACTTAATGTACGTACAGTACAGTACTCCATTTTCGTTCAATTAATAGGGTTGTCGACAATTTTTTTCTATGCATAAATTAATATTTTACAATTACTAAAAGTGAATAGAAATAAAAAAAATATAGGAATACAGACTAACGTTTTTAGATCAGAACAATTAAATCAGTACAAGGTACGGGTATGGTGACGTCACCGCTATAAGTCAGCGAGCGAGCAACAGAGACAGAGCGCGACTCCACTCTTCCTGAACCAAACATTAGCAATATTTTATTTATTTGAAAATCTTTTACGGTATATCATAATAATAGTATACTGGCATTAATAGTGAGATATATATTTAAAAAAAATTCTAACACAAATAAATCATAACAATGAAAAAAAAACCCATATTCGAGGTCTTTTAAAAATATTGCAGCTAACCTCAACAAGTGTACTTATGATTCAACAGAACACTTAATATTAATTTTATAGTCAACAACCCTATTAAAAAAGTATACCGAGAACGAAGTACCGAGTTTGTTATGGACAGTGGTCACTCCGGCGGCGGCGGCGGCAGCGGGGGCGGCGGCATGGCCGGCAGCGGCGGCGGCGGCGGCCGCGCCGGGAACATGTAGCCCTCCAGCCCGTAGTAGTACTCCATGCCCAGCCCGTAGTACAGCGGCGGGGGCGGCTGCACCATGTAGTAGGGGAGGGGTTGCCTATAGGGTGGTACCGGGACATTCCAATTGCCTACCTTGGGATGCTGGGCTCCGTTCTGCCGCGGCATCTTCTGCGGCGGCCCGCCGTCCTGGACGCCGGCACGCTTCCTCGAAGCGTCCAGCACGTCTCTGGATATCTTGATCTTCAAGCTCGACGTCTGCGGAGGGGGTGGGGGGGCGGCTAACCTTTCTTTAGGTATCTTTATCTTTAGCCCCGGACTCGGGGACAGTTTCTCTTTAGGGATAGTTATCCTCAACGCGCCGTCCTGCTCGGCCGGTGGTGCGGGACTGTCTTTCTTTTTATCCTTTTTATGTTTCTTTCGATCCTCCTTCGACTTGTCCCTGTCTTTGTGCTTGTGTTTATCTTTTTTCTTCTTTTCCTTCTTAGATTTATGTTCCGAGGGCTCCTCGACAGGCTGCGGGGCGGGTTCAGGTTGGGGCGGGGCGGGCGGTGGGGCGGGAGGTTCCACGACCGGCTCCCGTTTGACTTCGGGCGATTTGCGCTCTGTTGCCACTGTGATAGGGGCGGGTTTCGCGAGACTCTCTTTGAGTAAATTTGATACTAGCTTAGGGTCGGTTTCTATGCCGTTCACCGGCCGAACCGCTGGCTCTGGCTTCCGTTCAGGCGGTTTGGTCTTGATCGACGAGCCTCTCTGAGAATCTCTGATAACATTCTCGTATCCAGGGGTTTCGTCTATTTTTTTTACAACAGGTACTAATTCGGGCTCCGAGTTGGAATGATGCCGTTGTCTTGGCTTCGGCATTTCCTTGGATGGGGGGGATGAGAATGGGGAGAGGATGGCGGGAGGCTGCATCTCCCGGATGGCAGCTGTGGGGTCGGGTCGCTTCCGGTGAGGGCTGTGGGGACGTTCTGGTGGTGGCTGAGGTAGTTGTGGCGGCGGGGTCGGCCGGACGTCCGGTTTCGGCCTGTGGGTCGGTTGGGGGGGAGGTTGCTGTGGTTGCTGGGGCTGAGGTTGGGATTGGGGTCGTCGCGGGGCGGACGCGGCGGCCGCTGTGGGTGTTGTCGCGTTTTCGGGGGAGAACAAGGACGGAGGTCTCGTTCTTTGCGGCACCACCTCGGGTTGGGACTGCGGTTGGGGGTGAGTGGGGGCGGTCGTGGCGGTGCTGGAGGTAGACGCGCCCGGGACAGGCGGTCTGTGATGTCTGTGGTCGTGTGGCGGTTTCTGATGGTGGGATTTGTGTGGCGGCCAGTTGTGGTGTGGCTTGTGATGGTGTGGGGGTCGCTGGTGGTGTGGAGCGGCGGGAGTGGGTCTGGTGGGGGCGGCTCCGGGCCTGGCCTGCTGTTGTATGGCCTGCTGTCGTCTCTCTCGCTCCTCGCGCCGCTCCCGCTCCTCTTTCTCCCTCTTCTCTCGGTATAGGTTGATGTTGATGGATTGTGGTTGCGGTTGTGGTTGTGGCGGTGGGTTGGATGTGGTGGCGGGTACGTAGCCCCCGGGTACTGGTTGCCGGCGCCGCTCGCGTTCGTATTCTACAAAGATGGTTTAAATTAGAATCGAGTATATAAATCATTAGAATTACTTAGTAAAATGTGCACGAGAGTAGTAACGGGCCACAATGGGGCGGGCAGTTGCCCCATTGTGGATAATGGAGTCAAGCAAAAATAACAAGACCCATATTACTAATGATGTCCTTGGCGAATGATAAAAATTACATATAAGGGAAAGAGCAACATTCTATTGGTGTTAAAAATATGACGAAAAAATATGATGGCTCAAATCGAGTTTCTTTGCTTCGCCCCACCCTTAAGCGAACCTTTCCTACATTAAACGGCAATTATTTATCCTAACCCGTTTATTATTCAGAACGAAACAGCTACTCTTAATTTGGCGCGCAATAAACAAAAAAAAAACAAAATAGATAAGGACTTTTTGACAAGAAGTTGAACATCAAAGTTGTTGTCATTGTGTTATTTTCTAACAAACATTTTTCTTTGATAAGTTTGTAATATTAGTGAAATATTAACCATTGTGAGTTCATAAACGTGTCAGTTAATCAAATCAAAATTAAATACTCTAACTTGACTTTTCAAATTATCTCAAGATGTCCGGTAAACTTCCAGTAAAGTATCCACTAAAGGTTTATTGATAGCGGCGGGGGATTCGTTTCATTATCATAATTATAATAATACTAGCCCTTTTTAAATGTCCCACTACTGGGCACGGGCCTCCCCTCCATTCGAGAGGGATTAGGCCATAGTCCATCACGCTGGCCAAGTGCGGGTTGGCGGACTTCACACATCTTTCGAGGGGTTCTCTCAGACATGCAGGTTTCCTCGCGATGTTTGCCTTCACCGTTTAGCATGAGATAATTGTGGTTGAAAATGAGATTCGCACATGAAATCCAGAAATCCCAGAGGTGCGAGCCGAGGGGTTTGAACCTGCGATTCTCGTTACCGAGGCAAGCGTTCTATCAACATGGCTATCACTGCTAATCATCATCAGGGATACTTACATTTGAAACAACGATCAAAAAACTCACTCCGACATTGGCAGAAATGTCTGTATATTGTAGCCGAATGCCGTCGGTAGATAAGAAAAAAAAATGGAGCATAGATAAGTCACGTACCTTTGTCGAATGACTCGTCGGCGGCGGACGGCACGTGCTTCTTGTCGAAGGGCGAGCTGCCCACGCCGGCGCCGGCCGCCAGCGAGTGCGGGGAGCTACCATCCGCTGCAACCAGGTTCACACACTCAATGAGTAAGTAGGTAGGTCCGTGCAAGTGAGAACGGTCTGCGCTCATGCATTGGTGCCTAATTAATTATTTTATTTACTTATTTTTATTACCATAATATGCAGCACGTTATATGTATCTTTCTATTCTATTACTTTTATTTTTATTCTATACCTTATACATTTATTGTGTGTATCTGCGATTGCGTCTGAGTTTGGTTACCAAGCGAAATGGTTAATGTCCTATGTGTTTTACTTTTTCATGTAAATGTACCCATTTGTGTATCTTCGAGTCTGTGTCGAATAAACTTTTTTCATTTCATTTCATTTTTCAATATAAAACTAGATCCCGCCCGCCACCCCACCCGCGGTACCACGATTTAACATAGCCTATATATATAATAATAATAACTAACTGCTACCCGCGACTTAGTCCGCGTGGTATTTAACAAAAAGTTTATATAAAATAAAGCAGCCTAAGTTACTCCTTGTTACATCCCCTATCTGCCAGTGAAAGTCCCGTCAAAAACGATCCAGTCATTTCAGAGATTAGACAAAACAGACAGACAGACAAAAATTTTAAAAAAATGTTGTTTTGGTATATGTACCGTGTATACATCCAAATGCACTTAGTAAAAAGCGGTTATTTTAATATTACAAACAGACACTCAGAACGGCGGGCTCAGAACGCGCGAGCGGGCTATTGCTAACCGTTGTGTCTTTGTTCAATACCACGCGGACGAAGTCGCGGGTAACAGATAGTATCTATATAAGCAATATATACTGGGTTCGCCCTCAGCAGTACGGTACCCATAATACAAGCGTTGCTTAGTTCGTCTGGCGATATTATTACTATTTTTTTTTAATATCCGATGGTAAATCCAAAGTCAGGGGCCAGAACCAAGTGTGTAAGGTGTAAAGATATTATTATCAGTCGGCTGAGAGTCACATCGCCACGACTGTAATAGAACATGAATAACTTACCAGCTTTGACGTTCATCATTTTCCTCTTAAGTCTGGACGGACACTTCTCGAAGATGAGCAGGAACTCGGCCGTGAGTCGTTCCAACAGCTCGGTGGTGACGGACCGGTCCACGTACGAGAACCAGTGGCGGCCCTCGTTCGATTGGGGAATCTATTAGATACGGTCCTTTGGATAATCCTGGATTATTTGGACGATAAAGCAGCCTGGGACGGATCGCTCAAGTATATATATACTAGCCGCACCCTGCGGAATTACCCGAGATTAAAATGTATGAAAAATTCAAACAAATCTATCCCACGGGAACCATACATTTTACCGGGATAAAAAGTATCCTATGAGCTATTCCAGACTATACTCTATCTCTGTGCCAAATTTCATCCAGATCCGTTCAGCCGTTCTGGCTTGATTGAGTAACAAACATCCATCCAAACTTTCACATTTATAATATTAGTGGGATATATTAATTATGTCAAAGTGTAGCGTGTGTGCGCCTAGCATGGCAACACACTGGAGCTTATTTTTTTTTGTAAAAAAACATGGCTGTTAAAAAAATAAGACAGGCCCGCTGATTTCTCTTGTCGGATCTTCTCAGTTGAGGTCGCGTTCCAATCCGGTTGTGGAGTTAAGAAAACAAAAATGTTAATGGCAATTTGTGTGTGCTCCTGTAGGCCTATACGGCCTATACGCCTATAGTGAGCGATGGGTCCCATACAAAATGTTTTTCAAATTGTATAATTTTAATATAAACATTTTGACGTAATTTTTTTAAAACCTAGAGCCATGTATTGCCGTGTGATGATAATTAACAAAAGGTCAAAAACTCACCGCCCAGCTGCTCCATTTGGACGCCAAATGTATACAAAAACATGCGACCACTGTGGGCCTGTATTGTAGACACATTGTCGTCAGATGCAGGCTGTTCGACGCCATGAAGTAAGACGTCTGCGCCAGGTCCTTGGGGGCTGGGGATTAAGATATAGATCACATGATAATAAGAGGGTAAGAGGGTAGGCCATGACAAAATGAGGTAGCCTAATTAGACATCTTTTGAACGTGGTGAAAGGTATACAGTATGATTCAGAAAGGGTATACTAACCATTGAACATGCACTTCATTTGAGCATTTGTAAAAACAACATATTTGGTACAGAATGGACTATGTCCGCGGTTCGGGTCGTACCAAATTAGATTGGTTATCAATACCATTAGATATTCAATGCGTCAATTTCAAGTGAATAGGTACTACTGCCATATCATTTTATTCATTTTAATGACAGCATGTGCTTGTTGAACTATGAAAATATACATCGGGAGGAAATCTTCACGTCTCTCGAAAGCCGTGTGAAGTCCACCAACCCGCACTGTGCCAGCGAGGTGCACTATGGCGTGAATCCCCCCCTTGCACTGAGGGGAGTGTGACTATAATGGGGGTACAACTCTTTCAACCACTTTATGGTATACAGGGTGTAAGTAACTTCGTAACGAAATGATAACATGGATTCAACTCATGATTCTGGACCCCCTGAGTTGGAATTTTCCGTCGATCTTTTCATGAATAAACGCATTTTATTGAAGAATGTTTAAATTGATTCTATCACGAGATCACAATAGAAGTCTATCTCGATGTATTTAAATAAAAAAAAAACCAGAACTACTAATTTAGACTTAAAACTGCAATGTAAATTAAAACTCGATACGCTCGAGCGCGCTCGTGACTAGCACGTGCCGGATATCGCGCGGAGCGTTGTGTTGTGATCGCGTGGTTTACAATACACTGCGCGCTCAAAAATTACATCAATTTTTTAACCCATGATTTTCGACAAATTATTTTTATAATTTTATTATAGGCATAGTGTAATCTTTACCCAAAGTTTTCATTACCATGCCTCTTACACCCTGTAAATATGTGATGGTGAATTATTGCCATAGATAATAATATTGGACCAGCAGACTACTGCATTATCAGGACACTGAACTAATATAAAATAACGGTGCACACATGAAATAGGGTAACCATAAATGATAATGTTTGTGAAAGGATGACACACATTAATTATAACTAAAATAAACATACCTGATATATCATTGCGTAATGTGGGTAGTTATACATTGCCTGTAGGGTGTCGATCGTTTATATTTTTTTGTTTATATTCGCATCAGGTCGAGTCCGATGCGGCATTTCGTGACGGTTATGGGTATGTCCCGGGTTTCAGGCAATGTGTGGCTTCCATACTTCATGCGGTTTAATTTTTTACAATTATTATTTTAATAATGGGTGCTATCTAACTTTAAATATAATAGCATTTATAGCCAAATAGTAAACATCGACTGTGCGTCGATAACTCTCGAAATATTGATCGAATCTTCATTAAACAATGCATGCAGGTTCAAGGTCCTATATAAACCCTTAGGAAAGTTCCTGAATCATTCGTAACGGATCGTTCACGTAATCGGCATTTAATTAACCACCGCAACTAACAATGTAATTTCAAATTCAATAAGTAGGTGCTTAAGTACTTTATGTTCTCAATTTATATGTAAATGATAACATTACACTGAGTGTTAAAATTATTTTTCGATGCAAGAAAATTACAGTCCTAAGCAAAATATATGAATTTAAAGTAATTGGAAGTCAAACGTTGCATGTTGAAATTAATAAACGGATAAGAATCATGTATTGTTCAAAATAAATATTGGCATAATGCGGTCAAACGCCAAAAACCGTCCCAAAAACAACCGCCGCATTCAAAAATCGAACTCGCCGCGCGCCATCGAACGCACAAGCATCCATATTCACGTTCCGTCCCACGCACACCGCAGCGAGCACGTTTCGTTTCACGCGACGCGACACAATGTTAGGACGCTTGTCTCACCTTTGACAAGGTGACACGTGCGTACAACGTGCGTGTGCGGGTGGTCGATCGCGACATCGAACCCTAATGTCTGAAGTAGTACGTTCTCGTTGAATACCAGGTCCTGCGCCTGTTGAAGGAAAATATACCTTATTGGGTCGCCGTAACGGTACTGTGAAGCTTTGGTACTTACAAAATGGGATTAAATTGACAAGGTTGGCTTTGCATTGTGTTGGGTTCCAAAACAGTCCGATCCTCAGGAAAAGGTCCGTTAACAAGAGCCCTTGCCCTTAGGGGGTATGGAAAGGGTCACCTATGTAGCCCTACTGCTGGACAAAGGTCTCCCTATAACCCACCATCCTTCTCTGTCTCTGTTGTATTATCTATGGCCAGTCCTTTTCGAGTTCACCGAGGTGGCCACACCAACGTTTCCGCTCACCTGTTCTTGGTACTGTTCGGGGGTGAGCGCGGTCACGCCCTCACCTCTGTGGAGACAAACGTGGGCCACTTTTATCACGTACTCCAGCTTCCTCGGCTGCTCCTCCACCTGCCAAACACAATTAACCCATTACAAAGATGTTCTTTACTTGGACACAAAATAGATGAGCTCCCAAATGTATAGAAGCTCACTACAATCCACTTTACTTTTGAAAAATTATTGGTAATGATACCATAATCTAGAGGGGGGTTTATTTTGTCAGCGGTGACATAATTTGGCACTGAGACGTGGTCGCCTCCTATGGGTCTTACAAGAAATCTCAAGGTCACTAAAGGCGCAATGGCGAGAGCTATGCTCGGGGTATCGGTATGGGATAGAAACAGAAATGAGGAGATCCGTAGATGGACTGACATAGCTCAAATAAGATCAAATTTAAAGTGGCTTTTGCTGTGTCACACCTTCCGAATAGCCCCGCGAAGCTACCTCGACACATGCCTCGCAGCCTCGCGCCTGACAGATGATAGCATTCGCCCGAGGCAAACGCTCATAAGATTTTTTTTATGTATATCGTTCCCCTGCTGGGCAAAGGTCTCCCATGAATTTATAAGTCCCCAATTAGTCGAAACGAAACTTATTTTAAGGATTTTATCGCGTTTATTTTCTGTTTTTACGTTCCCGACGACCATGGTCACGGGAGGACTGAGGTGTTTGACGCCCTAGTGTCAAAGTTTGAACTTGGGTACCCTCATATTGAATTGCTGTTTGCCGTGACCATGGTTGCTGTAAAGCAGCCGAAACCTCGGGAGAGTAAAAACAGAAAAATAAACGCGACAAAATCCTTAAAATAAGTTTTACTTCAATGTGTGGAATTCGCGTGAATATAAGAACTCAATAAGTCCCCAATTAGTGCTAGACCAGGATGGCATAATTTGTCACGGATGTGTGCTAAAGCGTTCCCGTGCCCCCCCCCCCCCCCCCCCCAAAAGGCGGAAGAAGGACCACCGTGGGGTTTTAGTCGGTAAAAGTCCGGCATAACCCGCTTGCCTCCCTCGGGGCTTGCGGGTATCCATGAGAATTTCCCCACGCAAAAAAAAGGATGGCATAATTTGAAGAGTCTCACCTTCGCGGCGAGGAACAGCGCGGCAGCAGCTATAGCATTCCTGTGGAACTGTGTGAACGAGTGGAACGCGTAGAACCGATGCATGTACACTATCGCCGTGTTTATACATAGCTGCGAGCTGATGGTAGCTGAGTTAAGGGTGCGTTCCATATTTGTAGACGGATAGGTATCATTAATTTTCATCTGCTATATTAAAAATATTTACCTACTTGGTTAAAGATAGCCGTACGGAAAAATATATTAAAAATATATTATATGAGCGTCGGTGGGAGAGGGGGGGGGGGATGACCAACCACCAGTGGATGTCTTCCAGCAGATTGATGGAAGTCGATATATATATTAATAAACCATTAATCCAATATATTTTTTACTAGCTGTTGCCCGCGACTTCGTCCGCGTGGTATTTAACAAAGACAACCGTTGACAACAGTCTGCTCGCCCATTCTGAGCCCGCGGGACGCATTGCAGGTTGTTGCTATCAAACTTAATCAGGCGCTGCGCTGCAACATTGGTTTTAATTTGTTTTCGTGAGATTTAATTTATTTTTTTTCTAAAATAAAAGTAGCCTAAGTTACTCCTTGTTCCATCAGCTATCTGCCAGTGAAAGTCCCGTCAAAATCGGTCCAGCCATTTCAGAGATTAGCCGGAACAAACCAACAGACAGACAGACAGACAAAAATTGTAAAAAATGTTGTTTCGGTATAGGTAACGTGTATACATCCAAATGCACTTAGTAAAAAGCGGTTATTTTAATATTACAAACAGACACTCCAATTTTATTTATATGTATAGATATTACTAGTTGGGAGAATCAATGACAGAAAGGCATACCTATTGCTATCTCTGAAGGGTTCAATGTATATACTAAACCATGGTATCTAATCACTACTACAGCAAACAACTTTGTATTTATGATAATAAGTTTATTTTAAAGTATGTCGTGATAGGTAGCATAAGGAAAATGTGACCTGATGGATGACGCAATCCAGAGTTCTATTTCAAATGTATAGGGTCACTACACTCTCGCCGAGAACATACAAGAAAGGCCGAGAGCAAGTGTGGACAGGCATTATTATTCTTGCAACTTTCTTTATGAAAATAAAAAAAAACTGATGAAGTAGGTTCGTGGCAAGAATCCTTGCTGAGAGTTTAGAGAAGAGACATGGAATATTTTTTTGAACAAAAAAAAATCTTAGTACATGTCCATAATTGTCAATAAAGAGACAAAACTATTTGTCTATACATGCAATTTTTTTTTTTTTTATACATTTATAGGCAAGTATTTGATCTCGATCTCACCTGATGGTAAGTGACGATGAGATCTACGATGGAGCATACTTGCCTAGGTAGGAAGGCGGCAGTAGATCGAGACGCTACATTCACTAGGCACATGCAACGCAACTGATCTGACCCGCCATCCATGAATGGCAACACCGAACATCATGCCGGAACACGGCTAGGCCGCTTGGCGACATGGCTTTGTTCAGTGGGTGGTGACTAACCACGGCCGAAGCCTACCACCAGTAGAGTTGTCATCTAGTTGGCACCACCCAGGGTCACGTGTAGGGTATCTCGAGGGTACTTAATTCTCCTACGGACGAAGGTGACTCGACCCCAAAAATCATAGTGTCGGAACCATTGTATACATATTAATTTAACTAGTATTGGAGATATACCTACCTACCCTGGATCAACATAGAGGACACTTTTTTAGCCCAGGAAATGGTTTAAGTAGGTACTTTGGCACCAAGTATTCGATGTTTGTCTGTCGATATATGTTTTCTAAACGAACGAAAAACGACGACGAACGACAAATTTACTATTAAATTAATGTTTTATGTCAAAAAGACTTAGTAAAGACATCGCCGTTAAAATTAGAGTTAGAAAAAAAATTGAAAGTCAAGGTGAGAAAGACCTTGCTAATGATTGCTGTTAGACACAGCCATACTTCCTCTTTAGAAAAATGAAAGGGAAAGTATGATCGCGCTGTCGTCATTGCAGGCCTAGCACGACTTTTGCGCATGTGGCGCTGACCCGTGCCGGTATCAACAAGCGTAGCACGGCCGACTACAATAAGACAACATAGAACGGGATATAGCAACTTGGTGATATATAAATTTTGTCTTGGCCTGCATGCTAGCCCTGCAAGGCGGGTCGGGAACTATATTATATGGCTATAGAAAGACATGCAGGATACTTTAGAATATGTGCTCTTACTATAAAGTGTGTGAATCATTATTTAAGACTAGATTCTATACCTACAAAGGAGCGTGCAGAGGACTGAACCTGCATGCCTTATTTTTAAAGCCCTTGATCAACCAACGGGAGTGATAGAGCATTTTCAACCACTCTGCTATCACAGTTTACGAATGTTGTGTAAAAAGTTTGAAATGTACTATAATAATATTTTTATGAATCATCATTATTTCTTAGTAATGTAGATAATAAACAGTGGCAAAGGAAAACCAGCTGTGCTGTAGCTAATATATTGCGCTGATTCATACTCTTATGCATGTTTTTAATATTGTTAGCATAATATAATGTTTTGTTTTTGTTTGCATTGTTTTCCTCCATGTCTGGGATTCCCTCGTATGTTATGCAGTCCAGACATGGCGTGAGGGTGAAAAATAATCAATATTATAGGAATGAGAGAGATAGGACCACTTAAATTTTCTGGTTAAATTTAGATCCAATTTCTTAATACCAAATATTGCTAGCACGTGACCTAATTCACTGTGTGCATGACCTCCTCGAAACAATGAACTAAGGTCATTGTATCATTATCTAAAGGTCAGGGATTAACCACCTTGACATTTATCAGATTCAAACATTTGTATTGTACCTAATTATGTGAGTAGATAACACAAAGGAATATTTTAGAGGGCTTGTGTCTTTACATGATGATATATTGCAGGCAAACTAGCCGAGAATAGATATGGATATGGCTGACCAGATTAGCATAAGACGAACGACCGACGAGCTGGAATCACCCCTAGTCCATTGTATGGTACCCATAAGACAAGCATTGCTTAGTTTGGGACTGTAGAAATGGTGTGTTTGTCTGGCGATACTTAATTAGGTACCTATATGACATATTATTGTAGCAAACAAAAATCCTCTAGCATTGTGTCTAGTTTTTTTCATCATCAATTACAAACATATACCTACTATTATTCTTAAAAATAAAAATGGTGTCACTAGCTCAGGTATTTCACAATGTCAAGTAAAAATATATATAGATATATACCCTCAAATCTATAGATCTTTTATAACTTTATAAAATGTTATATAGTGCTGCGCACGAGACTTTTGCTTTGCGCAGTACTATATGACGTTTGATAAAGTTATAAAACATTTATAAATTTGGGGGTTAGTATGTGAATGTTATGTTCCTATACAGAAATGGAATTGAACATTCAACATTATCAATCTGGATCACAAAACATAGTGTAGGAAGTTTGTGATACAAGTCGTGATTACCAGATAGTGTGAAAGGCCCCAATGACTCACTTCAATAGGTACTTAAAATTAAGAGGTTTACTTTCTAAACCGAAACATTGTTTTGGCATTTTAAATGGCATGACTCATGTTCGCACAGTACCTATGTCAAACTAATGAATGAAAAAATAAACTGTACAACTGTTTTGTGCCTTCATTACTCTAAAATGGAACTTTATGTTTATATAACACATTTGAGATACGTAAAAAGCAACTCGTAACGAGACAAATTATCATTGTTTTATATTGTCGAGTACCAGGAAAACATGAGTGATCGAGTGTTTGGTAAACGCACGTAGGTACGTTCTATGTTTGAAATATCATTAGCTCGCAGGTCGATCACCAGATGTCCTACGTCAGCGCGCAGGCGTCCCGTCAAGTACAGCTGTAAGATCAGTGACCTCGAAAAAAAACCACGCTATAACGCGCTGATATAACCTAACTACAACCTAAACATTTCGTGTATACCACATGATTATGTATAATATCACAAGCTTACCTCCAGCAAACGGGACAGTACTCACGATGCCAGGCGGGAAATCCCACACAACAGAGCGAAAGTGGTTGCAATGACGCCTCAGGTCACATCCAATTTCGTCATCGTAATTTCACCAAATTACACTATCACAACACACTTTGATCGCTTTAATGCACTCGTAGGCGAATATAAACGATAATTTCATAAATAAATACACTCATTTTCAGCGTGTTATACGCGTTTTTAGCACATGACTCGACAAAAACATTGAGCTAAAATCACCACATTTTGAAAAAGGATACACTTGCAGCCTCTGTCCCATATCCTGTATTAAATTTGCGGCCTGCTGCCGATATGCTAATTCTTTATCTGCATCTAAACCGCATTTTCTGCTTGCAGAATTCTGTAGTTGTTCTCTTGTAAAATACCATTTTTCTTGCCCTCCAGCCATTGAACGGATGTTCCGACTGCGCGCGAGAAAGCACGACGGAGAGCAATGCTCCGTCTAGGTGCGTGAGTGGAAAAGGGATAGCGCTATGACAGCGGCGACCGGACGTAGACCACGTTAACATTTGAGAGATTTAAAACTAATATTTGAACATTTTGAATGTACAACACTGTTATTATTCACTAATGAGAAGCTAAAAATTAAATACGTTTTATGAAAACAACAAACTAATGGTACGAGTATTGATAAAATTTCTTCACAACAAAAAATCTAGATAGGTATTTTCAATCAGACGCCATTGTAAAACTTGGTGGATAACGTAGTGAGGTCTCCGGTGACAAAATGATGATCTGCAACAATCACAGGTATGTTTAACTTTATCACTATGTTTAATTATGTAGCATAAACATTTATCTATCTTTTGTGCATATTTTTGTAATGATTCATTAACTTTTTAATCACAATAAACGACTTTAAAATTACTGACCTAAAGAGTCTGTCACACCGTGCAAATGGCGGACCCACCACTGTTTACAATACACTTTACTATTTCTATTGTGAAATATTATAAATTCTTAACTTGAATGTCTGCTAATTATACTATAATTAGTTAATGATTTTTCTGAATAATTTAGTACCATTCAAGATTTAAATAAGTTTTATTTCAAACAATGAGAATTTATGTTGATTACTATTGAAATGATCAGGTGAAATTTGGCGGCTACGTGGATTTATGATAAAATAAAACTCTTGCTCACGAGCCTAATTACGTAATTTAGTGACTAGTTATTCTGTTAATTCATTTATTTGTTGTAAATTCCTACCTTGTCCTCTTCAGTTATTACCAATACAGAATAGAAAAGTTTGTTTTTCACGTAAATATGTTTTCATTTAGAAGTGAGAATTCTTATCAATTACATGCGCATAATATTAGAATAACCGAACGTAAGTTGCACATGACGTGTCAATTATTCTCTCATTGTTATATCGTTGTTATTATGCAAATAATATTACTTACTTAGTTAGATATTATGCCCGGTCACACGATTCAAGTGAGGTACGGGCCGCATCAAATAAAATGAGCCAAGATCGCAGATTCTCGATCAGTATTCAACCAACTGGTATGCCAATAGGCAAGTTGGCTAGTAACTCTATTAAGATCCTAGTTGAGTGTTCACATTACGAGTTCATCCGATAATTAGGATAGGATCGGAAGGTGTGGGGCCTGTCTTTATTCGAAAAATCATACCTATGGGTCGTATGGGTTTTGGGGTCGAGTCACCTTCGTCCGTAGGAGAATTAAGTACCCTCGAGATACCCTACACGTGACCCTGGGTGGTGCCAACCAGGTGACAACTCTACTGGTGGTAGGCTTCGGCCGTGGCTAGTCACCACCCACTGAACAAAGCCATGTCGCCAAGCGGCCTAGCCGTGTTCCGGCATGATGTTCGGTGTTGCCATTCATGGATGGCGGGTCAGATCAGTTGCGCTGCATGTGCCTAGTGAATGTAGCGTCTCTGTCTACTGCCGCCTTCCTACCTAGGCAAGTATGCTCCATCGTAGATCTCATCGTCACTTACCATCAGGTGAGATTGAGATCAAATACTTGCCTATAATGTAATAAAAAAAATAAAAAAGTACGTACAACTATATAATGCTTATTAAAAATAGTGTAAAATATTTTAAAGGTGATCACGATCATGTTTATGTATAATATATATATAAATAATAAATAATAAATTTAAAATATATATATATATATATATATATATATAGAGTTTGATGTTTATGTGAGAAAGTAAGTCATTATAGTTTCACACCGCACTAACCCCCAAATGTGTAAACGTTTTATAACTTTATCAAACGTCATATACCTAGTACTGCGCAAAACAAAACTGTTGTACGCAGTACTATAATATGACGTTTGATAAAGTTATAACACGTCTATAAATTTGGGGGTTAGCATGTAGTGATTTTTTTAAATTTCATATATATGTCTTTATTTTTTCGATATATTTTACACTATTATTTCTAAACCCTATATATTTTTTATTCGGTTTACAAGCAAAAGCAATGGTACCTCATTATAAAGTGAATTGTCCTTCTTCAGTTAACTCAACGACAAGCATGTCTCAACCGCCACGGAAGGTGATCCACCTTCCGAAGGTGCGGATGCTCACACGCGGTGGTCGCCTGGCCTCCGGTCTACGGATAACCAATGTGAAGTCTATCAGACCGCCGGATCCGGATATAATTAAGAAACAGGAAGAGGATAAGCTTAGAGCGCAGGTACCTACCTATACTGATTCATTGCAGTGCGCAGAAGTGATAGCCAAGTTGGTAGGATGCTTGCCTCGGAAACAAAGTGTACTGGGCCCCAAGTCTGCTAACACAATCGATTCATAATCGAACAGCAACCGCATAGTCACTGTCACTTTTGACAGATATTGTATGAGATATCTGTCAAAAGTGACAGTTACTATATTTAAAGTCAAAGTCTTCTTCCCACTTCACGTGTGTCTATGTGATACTCGACGACCTGATAAGCGTAGTTGGTAGTGCCCCGTTTTCTGTGCCGCGGGTCCCGGGTTTGAATCCTGGTAGGGACAATCTTTGTGTGATGAGCACGAATGTTTGTACCCGAGTCATGGATGTTTAATATCCATATAAGTATTATATACTGGGTTCGCCGTCAGTCCATTGTACGGTACCCACAATACAAGCGTTGCTTAGTGTGGGACCGTAGAGATCATTATTGTTTCGTAACCGTTATTTATTAAATTCCTATCATTCATATTTGGCGCCAAGTCTCCGGATTTAGAACAAATATGCAGCGTTTGGGTTTCTTGCTTCGTAATTCGGAATTTGAACCAATGGCGAGCGTTAATTGACCCGCTCATACGTTCCGTCCAATCGTAAGCCTTAATTGGCTTGTCTACGGCGCCCCCTAGCGGTGACGCTGTGTAGAAGAGACTGTCTTCATCGGTGCACGGAAAAAACGTGCAATCTTAGTTTAAAAATCCTAAAATCATCAAAGTTCCATATTTTCGTGTGTGCTTGGTGATATAAACTTTATAATCAACCCCTGAGACCAGAGGAACTAACTTTCATCGTAATAACTGTGGCCGGCGCGGGTGATCGTTAAGACAAGAGTGTAACGGACAACGTCCCTACCTTGTACCTGCATCTGTATGCTGAAATCTACTGAAGAACGAACGTACGTAACCAAAGGTAAGAATTCCTGTTTTATTGGGGCAGAATTCTTAAGCGCTGCAGCCGTTCTATTAATCCGGTGGCTGCTCCCAAATGTGTATGGCGCGTTCTGTGCACATTTTTATGGTGCCGAAACCCGGGAACATATCCATCTCTTTAGATAAAACGCCAATTAATCACTATAAAACATCCACTTGTTTAGTTTCAAACGAATAACGCATAAGAAAAATTGGTATAGTCCGACCAAATTACGTTAGACATCAAATCTAAAACCGCTCGTTCCATTACCATACGTTAAGATTACCTACTTGATTTGGTCGTATTACATGAACTCGTTTGAATATTTTATTCAAATGTGGGTGGTTTGCTTTATTATTTTACTTAATTTTAATTTTATTTAATTTTATACCAATTCGCTTAACATATAGTAGAAGCTACAGTTTAATCTCTCATACTCATCACACACGCGAAATATATGGAAAACTTACGTAAACAAACTTTGTTCGCGCCTAGGTAATATTCACTCGAGTAGTTCGACCATACGGCAATTACCTAAGGTTCAAAGTCGCTTGCGCTTGCCTTTGATTAATAGATAAGCAACTTATCTATTTCTCGGATGCGCTTCATTCACCGCTTTGTTTACGTTTTGTATTGTTAAGTACAAATTAGGTGCATACTATCGATACGACTAGCTTTAGTTGTTGTTTACATACGCATTCGCTGCGTTTATAAGCTATTCTCCGTTTGTAAAACCTCTTTTAGTTGGTCATCGATATTTTGTATGTTCTGAATGTTGTAATTAGGTCGCTTAGGTGACATTTAGTTATAGGTTTGGATTTCTCGTACTATACACCCATTCGCTATTAATCTCGTGTATAGCACCCATCCGTTTCCTAACCTACTAAGTACATTTTATAAAAATGTCTTTTAATACGAGACGTAAGTCTAACGCCAATCAAACCGTCAAGAAGCGTAAATCATTAACTATTAATGATGAACCGGCATTTTCTATCCGTGACTTACCTGTTCTCCGTCGTAAGCGTACCCTGGCATTAAATCGCCTGAAGAAGACGCTTGAAATTGCTGAATTAGCGAAGCAGGATAATGCTCAGCTGGACGCATTCCTCGCTCATTATTCCGTCGTGCAGAAACAATGCGATAATTTCGAAGAGGCTCACTCTGACATTCTCTGCGTGGTTGATAGCGAGTCCGAAGAACAGGAAGATATGATTCGAGAACAATTCGATCTGATCTACTTTGACATTAAGACCATTCATATGCAGCTATTCCCACTCAATGCTGGAAGTCAAACCAAATTAAGCGGTGCCGACCATTCCTGCATTTCCAACGTCAAGCTGCCTAAAATTAATATCCCCACTTTTTCTGGTGCTATTAAAGAATGGCCTAAGTTTTTCGATTTATTTAATTCTTTAATTCACAACAACCAATCGCTGTCCGACGTCGAGCGTATACACTTTCTCTTTTCGAGTGTATCTGGAGATGCTTTAGCTCTTATACGCACGTACCCTGCGCAAGGTGCTTTTTATCGCGAGGCATATCAGATCTTGACAGAAAGATACCAAAATAAGCGTGAGTTAGCGTTCACTTGCTGGAAAGAAATATTGAACATTAATTTAAAATTGAATTCTCCTTTAGAGTTTCGTCGTGCTCTCGACCATACTAGTGAGAACTTAAATATTCTTAGAGGTCTTGGATTACCTACGAATGAATGGGATTTTATTATTTGCTATCATTTTCTATCAAAATTAGATTCCCAAACACGTTGTGCTTACGAGAGAAAACATACTTCAGCGGAGCTTCCTAAGTTCAAGGACTTATTAAATTTCTTGCACAATAACTGTGAGGCGCTAGTTCGAGATACGCACTTCTCTCATTCAGATCGTACCAACGTTCCTACGAACCGTACTCAAGCGAAGTCTCCAGCTATAATAAAATCGAATAATAAACCTTCAAAACCCAATCCCTCTTCTGTATTTCTTTCCAACACAAACAATCCAACTACGAATTCTCAATCACCTGATTCGAAAGCTAAGACCCAATCGACTTCTGTAGCATCCACGTGGCCTGTCGCAAAATGCTCATTTTGTTCAGAAAATCACTCTGTCAGCCACTGTAAGCGGTTTGAACAGACTCCCGTCGCTGAACGGATTGAGCACGCGCGAAGCCATCGTTGGTGTTTTAACTGTCTTAAGCCTTCTCATCATCTCAAGGATTGTAGATCAATTTTCAGGTGTCAAAAGTGTCGTCAGCGTCATCATACTCTCCTTCATTTAGATCAGATCGAAAATGCCGCCGCATCGTCTCAATTACAACTCACATCGGATAGCCCACCTAATAATCAGGTTCGTGTACTTACCAGTGTCGGTAATAATTCCACTATACTTCTTTCCACAGCTAATGTGCAAGTTCGTGATTCGTTGGGCAACTTCCAATCGTTCCGCGCTCTCATCGATTCAGGCAGCCAAGCTCACTTCATAACCGAATCAGCCGCTGATCGACTCCGTATCGATCGCAACATAACTTCCCGTCGGGTTCGTGGCTTAGGCCAGTCTTCCTCTACTGTCACAGGGACGGTCACGATTGAGATTGGTGTTAATGGTCAAAGTCTTTTCACCATTAATGCGCTCACGTTGCCTAGCATTTGCGGCAAGATGCCATCTACCCGTTTAGATGCTTCGTCATGGCGTCATCTGCATGGTCTCACATTAGCTGACCCGGATTGTCATAAACCTGGTCATATCGATCTCCTTCTTGGTGCTGAGATCTTCGCCTCGATGTTGCTTCCTGGTAACATAGGTGGAGGATTGAAGCAACCCTCAGCTCTTAATTCTGTGTTTGGTTGGATTTTAGTTGGTGGTGCGAGCTGCCAAGAAAATCCAACACAATCATTTTTTATTAACGAAGACGATCTTCTTCACAAAGAAGTAAAACGCTTGTGGGAGCTAGACTCATTCGAAACTACTACGCGTCTAACCCCCGATGAACAACGATGTGAAGAAATATTTTTAAATCGACACACGCGTGAATCCAATGGGAGGTATGTAGTTACCTTACCGTTTAAAGACGACTACAATAACTTATCGTTTCCTGGATCTCGAGCTGTTGCTTTACGTTGCTTTAATTCAATCGAGCGAAAACTCGATAAAAATCCGGAACTACACAAAGCCTACGGTGACTTCATGAAAGATTATCTTGACAGTGGTCACATGAGTCTGGTCCCAGCCGAGGACTTAGAAGTAGGAAAATATTTTATTCCTCATCATTGCGTTCTTCGTCCTGACGCTGCGACCACAAAGCTTCGCGTGGTTTTTAATGCTTCGTCTAAGGATTCAAAGGGCACTTCTCTCAACGATACGCTTTTAATCGGTCCTAAGCTTCAGACGAATGTTGTTGAAATTCTTCTAAACTTTCGAGTTCACTCTATTGTATTTACAGCTGATATGCGACAGATGTACAGGATGATTCAGATGGCTGAAGCTGATCGCGACTACCAGCGCATCTTTTGGCGTTTCAACTCTGAACTACCCATTCAGGAATATCGGTTAAATACCGTCACCTACGGTGTGTCTTCCGCTCCTTTTCTCGCATGCCGTACTATCAAACAGCTTATTTTTGATGAAGGTAATGAGTTTCCCCTAGCTAGTAAAGTCCTTTCCTCAGATCTATACATAGATGATATCGTGACTGGATTTGACAGCGTTGATAAAGCTTCACAAGCTAAAACACAGCTCATCGAGTTGCTAAAAAAAGGAAAATTCGAATTACGAAAATGGGCTAGTAATATTCCTGAGCTCCTCTCGGACTTACCTCCCGACCACTGCCTAACCGCTTCAGTCACTCTAGACGATAAAGAAAACCCTACTCTTAAGGTTCTAGGCCTAAAGTGGGATCCCATCAGTGACTGCTTTTTCTTTTCCGTGACTCCGCAGCACAAAAAATGTACTAAGAGAAATATTCTTAGTGAACTCGCGCGTATCTTCGATCCCTTGGGCTTTCTCTCGCCATTGACTATCGTTGCCAAGGTTCTCGTACAGCGTCTCTGGGTGCTCGGAGTAGGTTGGGATGATGATCCTCCTGAGGACGTTATCAGCCACTGGAATCGTTATCTAGACCAACTTCCTCTCTTGCAATCGTTGCAAATTCCCCGCTATGTTTCTGTGAAAAACATAATATCGTGTGAATTACACGGATTTTCAGACAGTTCGCAAACCGGATATGGTGCTGTGGTGTACTTACGGACAACCGACGCGTCCAACAATGTCGAGGTATTTTTCGTTTACTCCAAAGGTCGTGTTGCTCCCACCAAGACCACATCATTGCCTCGTCTCGAGCTTTGCGCCGCTGTGCTCCTTGCCGATCTCCTGAAATTCGTTGAAAGGTTATACTTACCCGTTTTTCCTTGCTCCGGTATCTTTGCTTGGTCTGACTCCACCGTCGTGCTTGCGTGGCTTCGCTCTCATTCTTCACGTTGGAAGACTTTCGTTGCGAACCGCGTAAGTCACATTCTCGATGTCATTCCAGGCGCTCGTTGGAGTCATGTGGCTTCAGAGGATAATCCAGCGGACGTTGTTTCGCGCGGTCAGCTACCTTCACTCCTTATCCATAATCGCTTATGGTGGGCGGGTCCGTCATGGCTTTCCCAGCCGGCTTCATCGTGGCCGTGTACCAACGAAGTTTTCGATCAAAACGCGCTTGAAACGGAAGAAAAGGGCCCGCATTCACTACACTCCCATGGTCATTCCTCCGTTTTATTATTAGATACCTTGCTTGAACGCTACTCATCAATTCGTAAAATCCAACGCCTTGTGTGTGTTTGGACAAAATTTATCGATTATCTTCGAAGTAAACGTACTCGTTGCTCTGATCTCAATTCAAACCGTACAGAGCTTCACAAAGCACTGATGATTATCGTCAAGCACGTTCAGTCTCGTCATTTCGCTACAGAGATCCAACAGTTGCAAGATGGAACTCTTCTTTCAAAACAAATGCGTAAATTAAATCCATTCATAGACGCACAGGGGGTCTTAAGGGTGGGCGGTCGGCTGTCACGCTCAGGACTAGAGTTTGAGCACACATATCCTGCTCTCATTCCCCGCGAGTCTAGGTTCACTATTATGATAATTGAAGCGTTCCATCGTGAAAACTGTCATGCAGGCGTTAATACTATGCAGTATCTTTTGACACAGCAATTCTGGATTCTTTCAGCAAAACGTGCTATTCGCCATTGCCTGTCAATGTGCTTGCAATGTTATAAAACAAACCCTACTCCTCTCGAGCCCTTTATGAGCGACCTGCCTGCCGTTCGCGTTAACCAAGTGAAGCCCTTCTCGGTTGTAGGCACGGACTATGGTGGCCCGTTTCGCATTAAGCTTGCCAAGCATCGTGGCGCAAAAATCGGCAAAGCTTATTTATGCTTGTTTGTTTGCCTTACCACGAAGGCATTGCACCTTGAAACCGTTTCGGATCTCTCGTCTGACGCGTTTCTCGCCGCACTCCGCAGATTTGTTGGCCGTCGCGGTAGAGTTAGCGTTATTCACTCTGATTGTGGTACCAATTACGTAGGCGCGAGCAATCAACTTAATTCTCTTATGCGATCCGCATCTCATTCTGAGAAGATTGAATTCAGATTCAATCCACCTGCAAGTCCTCACTTTGGGGGAGTATGGGAGATACAAATAAAAGCTGTAAAATCGCATCTGTATCGCATCGTTGGCGAACAAACTTTGACTTTTGAAGAGTTAAGTACTCTTTTTGTCCAAATTGAGTCTATGCTAAATTCCAGGCCACTCTGTCCGCTGAGTTCTGACCCTAACGACTTAAATGTACTGACCCCGGGTCATTTCTTAACACTAGAGCCATTGACGTCCGTTCCCGATGACGATTTAACTTCCATTAACATTCACCGTCTCGGTCGATGGCAGCTCATACAGCGCTTCCAACAGGATTTTTGGAATCGTTGGCGCCAGGAATATCTCCAAACCTTAACTCAGCGGGCAAAGTGGACCAAAGATTCTAAACCATTAAACGTAGGATCAGTTGTAATCCTTAAAAGTGATAACACTGTTCCTTTACATTGGCCTCTGGCGCGAGTTGAAGTTCTTCATACTAGCCCAGACGGAGTCGTGCGTATCGCAACCATTCGTACAGTCGATGGTTCTCGCTTAACGAGACCGTTGACTAAACTTTGTCCCTTACCAAACGAGATAAACTAATGCGTTATTCGTTTTTTATCGTAAACATATTTTTGTTAATTAGTTTATTTATATGCATTCTTTAATTTCAATTTCAATTTTCTTTAGGAAAATACACAAGTGTATTTTGGTGGGCGGAATGTTTCGTAACCGTTATTTATTAAATTCCTATCATTCATATTTGGCGCCAAGTCTCCGGATTTAGAACAAATATGCAGCGTTTGGGTTTCTTGCTTCGTAATTCGGAATTTGAACCAATGGCGAGCGTTAATTGACCCGCTCATACGTTCCGTCCAATCGTAAGCCTTAATTGGCTTGTCTACGGCGCCCCCTAGCGGTGACGCTGTGTAGAAGAGACTGTCTTCATCGGTGCACGGAAAAAACGTGCAATCTTAGTTTAAAAATCCTAAAATCATCAAAGTTCCATATTTTCGTGTGTGCTTGGTGATATAAACTTTATAATCAACCCCTGAGACCAGAGGAACTAACTTTCATCGTAATAACTGTGGCCGGCGCGGGTGATCGTTAAGACAAGAGTGTAACGGACAACGTCCCTACCTTGTACCTGCATCTGTATGCTGAAATCTACTGAAGAACGAACGTACGTAACCAAAGGTAAGAATTCCTGTTTTATTGGGGCAGAATTCTTAAGCGCTGCAGCCGTTCTATTAATCCGGTGGCTGCTCCCAAATGTGTATGGCGCGTTCTGTGCACAATTATTATTACTGAACAAGGTGTGGATCCAGAACCTCACCTCAATGGAACACAGTGATTGTTTCGAACGCTAAATCTAGTATGTGATACATTGGCGTCGATGCATAAATCTTAACCGAATCATAATGTTTTTTTTTCCAGTTACAAAAAGAAATAGTATGCCGTTCCCGTCTATGCGCGTACAAGAGCTATGAATGCCTCCTGCCAGTGGTCTCTGGTCGGCAGTACTGCGCGCGACACATCCTGCGCGATCCGTCCGCTCCGTACCGCCAGTGCGCTCACACTTACAGCAACGGGGAGCGCTGCAACATGCCGGCGCCGGACGATCAGCGGGAATCCCGGGACCCCGGGTGAGTGAGTGATGTGATCACGGGCAATGACTAACGTTCGTTGTGTTGCGGCAGTGAAACGGGCAATGACCAATTGTCGCTATGTTAGGTCAGTGAAATGGGCAATGACCAACGTCCGTTGTGTTGCGTCAGTGAAATGGGCAATGACCAACGTTCGTCGTGTTGCGTGAGTGAAATGGGTAATGACCAACGTCCGTTGTGTTGCGTCAGTGAAATGGGCAATGACCAACGTTCGTCGTGTTGCGTGAGTGTAATGGGCAATGACCAACGTCCGTTGTGTTGCGTCAGTGAAATGGGCAATGACCAACGTTTGTTGTGTTGCGTGAGTGAAATGGGCAATGACCAACATTCGTGCTGGTGCGTCAGTGAAATGGGCAATGGCCAACGTCCGTTGTGTTGCGTGAGTGAAATGGGCAATGACTATCTTACGTTTTTTAGTATCTATATAAGTAACTAGCTGTCCCGGCGAACTTCGTACCGCTTTCGAATCAAAATGTATGAGAAAATGAATTATCTATATTACAACTTTTTGTGACTTTTCTCCATGTTTTAGTAATTCTGCTATTTGGGGTGGAAGCAAATTTAATAAATCAAAGATATTCGAGAACACGACTTTGTTTTATACGTTTAAGATCGATTATATATGTCCATTATTAACGAACGCACCCGTTTAAAACAGTTCACTTGGTCGTTTCATTCTACATAAAATAAACACATTCTATTATTCATTATTTTGATTGGCTCACTTATTTTGTTTGTAAGTTTATTCTGCTGTTTCGGTTTGGAAATCGGTAACAGTATTTTGATGGACAATAAAATATAAATGCAAAAAGCTAATATTGTTGAGCAATTACCAACTAGGTTAATTAATCGATATTATATTTTTTTTACCTCTGGGTAAAATTTAAGCAAATTGCAAATTATCATTTTGGAGAATAATAATATCAAATTTGGGTAGAAATTGGAAATAATATTTGGCAACCCAGTACACACCGCGTGTTCGGCAGGTTGTGCTTCTCGCACGCGCGCGCGGCGCTGGCGGCGCGCCTGCGCAGCGCCGCGCCGCCGCCGCCCGTCCCCACCACCGAGACGCTGCTCAACCACCTGCAGCACTACGTCAAGTAATACTACCCTCTAACTTACTTAGATTACATTTGTCTTTGGTTAGAAATCGGCTACAAAATAGTGCCATTTGGCCAGTGTCGAGTAAAACATCTTCGGCTTCGTTTTTAAATATAAGTACCCCATGATGATGATGATGATATAATGATGATAATGATATGCTGATGATGATAATGATATGCTGATGACGATATGACGCTGATAATGATGTCGAAATGAAGTCCCTATCAGTAATACTGTGACGTTCACCCGCGATGTCCGGAACCGATGATCGTGAGTGAACTTGAAAAGTCAAGTTATGCCATATTATTTACATACACTCCAGAATTAGTATTGCTCGGCTCTCGTTAAAAAGAAACATCATAAATAAAAAAAATAAGCTAATTCCCGATCCAATAAAAGATAAAGCATCGATCTATGATATTATGTTATCTATGATTTGTACTAATGCATTAGTATGTAGCAACCTCTTCAACCGCGTCACAAGCTACATAGATGGCGCCACAGACGCATTCAGAACAATTGACAATTCTCCATCCAATCCTGAAACGCGCTATTAGAGTTTTCGGAGCACATACCATATATAAGAGATCCCGACGATAACCGTCGGGGCATAGCGGCCGCCCCGCCAGGCATACCACCCGCCTGGCTGGAAGATCTTCCCATATCCGCTAATATATTATTCTATTCACGGCCTGATTAGCGCAGTTGGTAGTGACTCTGCTTTCTGCGCCGAGGGTCCCGGGTTCGAATCCTGGTAGGGACAAGCTTTGTGTGACGAGCACGAATATTTGTACCCGAGTCATGGATGTTTTATATGTATATAAGTAATATATACTGAGTTCGCCCTCAGTCCATTGTACGGTACCCATAACACAAGCGTTGCTTAATGTGGGACCGTTTAGTTGGTGTGTTCGTATGGCGATATTTATATTTATTTATTAACAGACCGGAGCGCCCCAGGACAACGTCATGCGCGTCGTCCGTGTCCGTGGTCAGTGACCCTTCGGAACAGGAGCAAGTCAGTCCGCAGGCCGTTGACCCCTTCAGTGAGTACACCTACACAAACTAAATATGAGGGTACCCCGTTTCAAACTATGACACCAGGACGTCAACCACCTCAGTCCTCCCGTGACCATGGTTGTTGTAAAGCAGCCGAAACGTCGGGAACGTAAAAACATAATACTAACGCGATAAAATCCGTAAAATTAGTTTTATTTCAACAAGTTTTTGGGTTATAATTATATTTAAGCAACTATATTCCATGTCACCATTACTGCAAACTTGATTGTAACCTGTTTTGTGTTCAATAAATAAAATAAAAAATTAAATAATAATTCCTCAGAGCAAATCGACGCGACTGCAGTGAACGCCGCCTACTCGGCCTCCATCATGGAGTGCGCCAGTGCGAGTGACAGCGACGGCGACAGCGTCATCATCGACGCCGACTGCCGGGTCGGCGAGCACGAGGACTTGTCCGACGCCGAGGATGCACCCTGCGAGGACGAACCCCTATGGTCAGTGCCACATATTTAAAGTGATGCACAAAGATAGGTTATATTATATAGTCAAAGTCAAATCATTTATTTCGTATAGGCCTACGGGGGCACTTACAAATTGTCATTACATTTTTTCCTTAACTCTACAACCGGATCGGAACGCGACCTCAACTGAGAAGATCCGGCAAGAAACTCAGCGGGCTTGTCTTTTTTTTTTTATCCATTATTTTTACAAAAACAATAATAAAATAATAATATGTAGTGTTGTTCAAATGTATTTGTCATAAATAAATGTTTTTTCTTCTTCTGTCAGCACCCATGCACGCATGCCGGATTTATTTAGTTATTTATTTATTTTCCAGGCGAGCAGGTGTCTACACAGCCGAAGAAGCGGTCAGCGAAGCTAAAAAGACACTCAAGCTGTTACAAAACGCTTACATCAACCAAATGGACCGACTGCGAGTGCTGCTTCAGATGGCCAGGTTGCAGTACGTGCGGTCCTTGAAGCAAGAGAAAGAGCAGTATTGTGAGTACCATAGAGTATACAAACGGTTTTTTTTTTTATGTTGGCAATCTATACAAATAAATAAAATTGGAGTGTCTGTTTGTGATATTAAAATAACCGCTTTGTACTAAGTGCATTTGGATGTATACACGGTACATATACCAAAACAACATTTTTAAATTTTTTGTCTCTCTGTCTGTCTGTTTGTTCCGGCTAATCTCTGAAATGGCTTTTTGTTAAATACCACGCGGACGAAGTCGCGGGTAACAGCTAGTCTGAAATAAAAGTAGCCTAAGTTACTCCTTGTTACATCAGCTATCTGCCAGTGAAAGTCCCGTCAAAATCGGTCCAGCCATTTCAGAGATTAGCCGGAACAAACAGACAGACAGACAGACAAAAATTTTTAAAAATGTTGTTTTGGTATTTGTCATCTATAAAATCATGATTTTAATCGAATGATTCAAATCCTCTGATCCCTCATGTCTTGTCCACTCGCAGGCAGCATCAACTCTCAAGCGCGGACCAACCCGCTGACAATCCGCGAGCGCCGACAACTGCGCAAGCTGAAGGCGTACGCCGGCTACCACCGCAAGCACGGCGTGGAGGCCGTGCTGGCACGCAAGCTGCAGCGCAAGAGAGCCAAGGTACACCCCCCCCCCCCCACTGCCTCCACACACCCACCACACTTCGGCTAGAATCAGAATATTTTTTATTCACGTAGAGTGTAGACCATTAAGTACAGATTTTTTTCGGATTTTATCGCGTCTATTTTATGTTTTTACGTTTCCGACGTCCTCGAAAGTCCAAGAGTCGTGGAGTCCGACCCGTGATCACGGCCGCTGTAAAGCAGTCGAGACGTCGGGAATGTAAAAACATAAAATAAACGCGATGAAACCGAAAAATACGTTTTATTTCATTGTGTAGTATTCGCGTAAATATAAGAAATCGATAAATGGATTTCCTCTAAGTATCGCCCAGTTCTATCGATTGCTTATAATGATAAGTTTATACAGTCGTTTTTTTATTACTAAAAGTGTATAAGTAAGTAAAGTAAAGTGTGTAAGTGCCTGATTAGTGTAGTGCTAGTGACTCTGCTTTCTGCGCCGAGGTTCGAACCCGGTCGAATCCTGGCAGGGACAAGCTTTGTGTGATGAGCACGAATGTTTGTACCCGAGTCATGGATGTTTAATATGTATATAAGTATTATATACTGAGTTCTCCCTCAGTCCATTGTGCGGTACCCATAACACAAGCGTTAAGCTTAAACTGTGGCCGTATAGTCGGTGTGTTCGTATGGCGATATTTATTGATATATAATTGCAGGTGAACGAGCCGAGCCACCCGAACCGGCCGGTCCCGCCGCAGGGCCGCTGCACGCACGCGGACGCCGGCTTCCGCTGCCCGCTGCACGTGCTGCCGGCCGCCAAGTACTGCCCCAAGCACATCCTGCACGACCGCCACCAGGTAGCGAGCGAGCGAGGCGAACCGACGCTAGTGAGCGGGACGAACCGACGCTAGTGAGCGGGACGAACCGACGCTAGTGAGCGGGACGAACCGACGCTAGTGAGCGGGACGAACCGACGCTAGTGAGCGGGACGAACCGACGCCAGGGAGCGGGCCGAACCGACGCTAGTGAGCGGGACGAACCGACGCTAGTGAGCGGGACGAACCGACGCTAGTGAGCGGGACGAACCGACGCTAGTGAGCGGGACGAACCGACGCTAGTGAGCGGGACGAACCGACGCGAGCGAGGTGAATCGACGCTAGCGAGCGAAACGAACTGACGCTAGCGAGCGAAACGAACCAACGCTAGTGAGCGGGACGAAACGACACGAGCGAGCGAAGTTGACGCGTGTCAAACTGAAATTCACTGCCCGCTATCCGCGGCAAAATGCCAAAAACTAAATAGGCATAAAACGATCGTGTCTATCTCCAGTCCGGTAGTAGTAGAGGTCAGTCCGGTAGTAGTAGAGGTCATGGTACGATGCCCTCGCGTGCACTGACCTGTGAAATAATACAACGAGCTTGCGGGAATTCAAACTGACTTCATTCGGTCTCCATAGAATGAATTACATTTGAATGAATGAGTGATGGAATGATTATATGCTTATAATTAACACTATTCCTCAGTAGGAATATATGACTCAGTAGGATTTTGGTTAGTAGGAATATATGAATATATGTATCTGTGCATATATTACAAGCTGTATGTACCAACTACTCGACGTGAATAGTTATCATTTTGAACCCTAGAAAATGAAGGGGTTTTGATTGGGTTTTTGAACGACTTATCTGTGGTCAGATTTGATTAAGGTGGAAACTCAGGGTCAGGGCGCGAAATTCAAAATGTCAATGGTTTTTATTTTTTTACGAAAAATTTGGACATCTTTACGATGTAATTTAGGGTTTTGCGATATTGACATTCTGCATTGGATGTCTCGATGTATTAAAATGCTTAAAAAAATAACTAAAGCGATACAACACCATAAAATGAGTAAAAGTAGCGGTTTTTACAAACCTTATGGTATTGTATCGCTTTAGTTATTTTTTTTATTACGATATAGGCAAGTATTTGATCTCGATCTCACCTGCTGGTAAGTGACGATGAGATCTACGATGTAGCATACTTGCCTAGAAGGTACCTGTTCACTCTCGACTTGAAAACACCCAGAACCCTATTTGTACTGTAAATAGACTGGATTGAGTGGTAATGTGATGTCAATGGTCTGGTTTGGTGTGCAGGTGTTGTTCTTGGCGTGCAACGACCCGCGGGGCGTGGCGGCGTGTCGCGAGCCAGTCGGCCGTCTGCCGCTGCCGTCTGCCGCCTGCCGGTACCACACCGACCCGCCCGTCTACACAGTCTTCACACTCAAGGTACGTACGAATATCGCCAGACGAACAGACCAACTGGGCCCCGAGTCTGCTAACACGTCGCATAGCAACTGTCACTTTTGACAGATGTCCCATACAATATCTGTCAAAAGTGACAGTTTCTATGCGGTTGCTGTTCGATTATGAAACGATTGTGTTAGCAGACTTGGGGCCCTGTACCGTCGCTAACTTAGTATTATACTATACGTATACCCAGACGATCATACCAACTATACGGTTCCACACTAAGCAACGCTTATATTATAAGTTCCATACTTGACGGCTGGTTTAGCGCAGTTGGTAGTGACCCAGCTTTCTGTGCCGAGGGTCCCGGGATCAAATCCTTTTTGTACCCAAGTCATAGATGATTAATATCTATATAAGTATTATATACTGGGTTCGCCCTCAGTCCATTATACGGTACCCATAATACAAGTATTGCTTAGTGTGGGACCGTATAGTTGGTGTGTTCGTCTGTCGATATATATATTTATTTATGCATTGGACTGGAGGTGGACACAGTATATAATACTTATATAGATATTAAACATCCATGGCTCGTGTGGTATTGAAACAATGTAAATATATAACTAACATATGTTATAAAAATGAATGTTTGTTTGTCCCGTACGCGTTCCTAAACCAATCATCCGATTGCGATAAAACTTTGGTGAGTTGTGCGCACGCGCGCAAAGATTTGTATGATATTGCAACTAATTGGACAATAATCTATGAAACTGCTCTATATAATGTACTCTATGGTTTTCTCCCCCTTCTCTATGGCGGCTGCTTGACATTGTGTGGTCTAAAAAGTGTTCTGTGTATTTAAATAAAAATATGATTGTTTAACTATCAAGAAGTCTAATTTTCCACCCCAGGGCCCAGAAGGTATATATTTATCACTAATGCCTGGTACCGGTTGGTTAATTATAAAATATGATCTCCACAGAAAGACGAAACCGACAGCGAGACGGAGTCCAACTCGTCGACGCTCGGCTCGATGTGCGAGGCCGACGTGTCGGCCGAGGACGCGGCGCCGACAGCCGAGCCGGCGCCCTGACACCCGCCGCACCAGCTCGGAGATCTGATCGATGATCACCTGTGGCCTGTGTGAATTGTGAACTGTGGACTTTGAACTGTGATAGTGAACACAATAGTGATGTGACAGTGAATGATATGAACATAAGTGATCCGTTAACGTAATTACGTTATACAGGGTGTTAGTCGCGTGGTGACGAAAACGTAGGTAGAGGTTACACTTGAACCCCCGAATTTATAGACGTGTTATAACTTTATCGAACGTCGTATAGTACTGCGCAAAGCGAAACTCTTGTGCGCAGTACTATATGACGTGAGCCTATAATAAAATGATAGAAATCATTTATGTCGAAAGTCATGGGTTACAAATGTTGTAATTATTGAGCGCGCAATGTATCGTAGACAACGAGATCACACCAAAACGCTCCCTGCGATGCCCGACGTACGACTGAAACAGCTGATTTACAAGCGTGCTCTAGCGTATCGTGTTATAATTTACATTGCAGTTTTAGTTCTAAATTAGTGATTATGGTATTTTATTTAAAATCACGTTGAGATAATTAATCTAATATGATTGAATGCTATAATCAATTAAAAAAAATGCGTAAAATTCATGAAAAGATTGAAGAAAAATTCCAACTCCAGGTTGTCCAGAATCATGCGTTGAAGCCATGGTATCAGTTTTCATTACGAAGCCACTTACATCCTGTATATAACTCAAAATGCCACATATATATATTGATGTATATATCTATTGAGATATCTTTCATGATTCGTATGGGGCGTTGAAACTACCTCTCAAATTTGAGTTGCATTTGAGTATAGGCCTAGTTTCATATACATTATTTTAACGGCAAGTGTCTGTGCAGGATACTATGGCTCGTCTTACCTTACCAACCAAAAGGAAATCCCAATTTGAGTACAACTTAATTATAACGCGCCATACCATCAATTGGAAGATTAACGATGATTCAAGGTCTTATATATTTGAGTGTAGTTTGAGTATTCGGCGTTTAAACTATTTGTAGAAAAAGGCTAGGAAAACGTCTCGTGAGAAGTCGTTATTTGCAACGGCACTGATCTGACTCAATCGGCAAAAGTCGGTTTTGCAATCGGCATTCTGGAGCGGCCTCTTAAAAGTGGAGGTGATTTGAATCTGAATATAGGTAACTTTATATGCGTATGCGGTTCCATTATTGCCCTCAACTTCTTATATAGTTGCCCTAAACTACTTATAAAGGTGCCCTAGACTACTCGTAAAGGTGCCCTTACTGCTTGTTAAGTTGCCCTAAGCTACTTCTAAAGTTGCCTTAAGCTGCTTGTAAAGTTGGGCTATACTGCTCGTAAGGTGGCCCTAAACTGCTTTTAAAGTTGTCCTTAACTACTTGTAAAGTTGTCCTAAACTTCTTGCAAAGTTGCCCTAAACTGCTTGTAAAGTTACCACAAACCTCTTATCCTTGCTAATGTTATATCTTACTTCGTTAATAACTTAAAGGCAATTTCAGTTTCATCAATTTAAGAATTTTATCAAAATGAAACTGTAGTTAACCGATTTTTTGAGCGTTTATAATGTTCCCGACAATCCGATAAAAATATGTATTATTATAGTATTAGCAGACTATCGAAGTTGGTACGAACCGGACCCAGACATGGTCCGCTCCGTACCAAATATATTTGTCTAGACTCTAGACGACAGTCGACAGTGTAGACAGACTAGACTCTAGAGAGTAGTCTGTCGACAATACGGTACGGTGGTCCGTCCAAGTTCGATCGTCTGTCAATACTATAATTTTAATTTACATTAGGGAAGGGATATACTTGCAAAATTCAATACCAGGGCTTCCAAGTAAGAGTATGTCAAAATACCAGGGTCGAAAACCAGGTTTTAAAATACTCTGAAGTATTCGGTAGCTGACCAACTGAGAGGTACGTACCCAGAGTAAGACACATTTCTGTTCGTGCAGTCGGGCAACTTCGGAATACTTCGGGAACAGTCACCGAGTCCCGAACTCGCAACCTGAGCCAGTTCGTTTTGGGCCGCCCTAGTACGGGCTAAGTACTTGCTAGTCGCGCGCGAGCCCCGGCTTCCAGGGCTGACGATACATGCATTCGAAATCGATCCATACATTCATATAAATAAGGAGCACATCGTATTTACGATTAACATACTTGGAAGTTCTAAGATTTTTTTTTCGTAAACACGATTGTACTCTCTATGTACATGTAGATAAGTATCGATTTCCAATGCAATTATTCTCAGTCCTGCCGGGGCTCGCGCGAGACACCTGTAATTATTTTCAGTCCGTACCACGGCGCTCTACTTCGAAGCGAAGCTCTGATTTTAAAACCTGGTAGTGTAAATACGTTTCAACCCTAGTCGTATATTTTTATATAAAGACAAAACGTTTCTCGAACGCTTGTGGATCGATCAGCTGAATAGATTTCGTCCCGATTGTCAGCATGCGAATTAATTATCAATGATAATAATAATGTAAGAAATGTACCTAATTCCTAAAATGTAATGTTTAATTGAAACACATCTAACCGGTTCTGCTATAAAGTTGTTTGTAAGAGAAGTTATAGAATGATATGTTTAATCTGATTACATTGCCATATGAGTAAAAAGAATATTACAAATACATTGCAGTTTCATTTCTGGTACTTTAAATAATTATAGGGATAATTTTGATGCTGAGACTAGTGTTGCCAAACTCAACATTGTTTCATCCATAGTTAAATAAAGGATGGTAGTTAAACCACCTAAAACTGCGGTAGGCTTGCGGTATTTATTTTTCTTCATTTTTTTAGGTTGCCAATCGGCTACAAAATAGTGTCATTTCTGCCAGTGTCGAGTATTTCTTGATATTTGTTATAAAAATATAAGTAATCCTGATGATAATGATGTTGATGAAATCAATCTCCTACCGCTATATAGCTGTGGACATTTTCTAGGAAGAACAGTCTCAGTCGAGTTATACTATTTTATTTAAAGTTCATTCACTGGTTGTCACACAATGGTTAATATCCCACTAATATTTAAAATTATATCAACGAAACAGGTTTTTGGAAAAATAAATTATAATTGACAAGTTTACGGTTCAATTTTCACCTAAATAAATATATGTATTCCTAAAAAAGAGATATGAATAAAGAAAAACAGTGTTGCCATGTAAAAATAAATCATTTTATTCAACGGAAAACGAACTGAACGTTTGACAAACTTATAACAAAATATACAAATAATTCACTCAATGGAAGGCAAATACAGAAATGTAGGGCGTAATTAATAACATAAAAAAAATAAAAAGATGTGTTAATAAATTTAATTGTTTTAGTGGATATAATACAACGTGGAACAGACAGGGCGGTCGGAATATCTTACAAGCGTAGTGTTCACGATAAAATCGCAACCAGAGTTAAAAATAAAATCGTCGCTTAGTAGGTACTTTGAAAGTAAAAACATCGAAATTTTGCCGTTAGAGCTAGCCTGAGAGAGTCGATCTCTACCGTAGTGGTAACCGACTAGGGGGCTCACGACTGAGCCCCAAGTTGGCATCGCAGACGTGTTGCGAAGTTCAGATTTAACATTGCCACTAGCAAAATAAAGCCACATGAGGGGCTTTCGTCTTTTAAGGAGAAATTATGCCGGCAGGTTTTGTGAGATAGTGTGGGTACGTACGTTCTTGCAGTCTCCGAGAAGGCAACAATACCTACCACGATAGACTCCCAACAGTCTTGCAGCTGAGCTACAGCCATAGCGCAGAGGGTCACAAGATAGGGTAATGGAACCAGCACGGCTGATCTAGATAAGAGGGTTCTTGAAGGTCGCACACTACATAAACAACATAATACTAAATATTCATTTATGAGCATATGACTGAACATATGACATGGAAGGGAATTGGAACGTCGATCCATTATCTACTGGAATTGCTTAGACGCCGCAGCCAATATTGAACCCAGTTCAGTGGAGAATTATCAAACACCCTCAATTCCGTGCGTTTGTAGTGGTAAATGTTGCCACATACAAAACATTTTGCCTAGAAAATTGTCTATGGTAACGGCATAGACTAGGAAGTTCTGGAAATAGTTTTTTTATAAGTGTGCGTAAGTGTGTATACGTGCTAGACCAGTTTTTTTAGGCTTCACTTGTAGCGCACGCGGCGTGTTGTTTGAATATTCTATGCGTGCTAAATCAGTTTTTTAGGCTTCATTAGTAGCGCACGCGGCGTGGCTTGAATATTCTAACAAGTCTGTGGTTGGCTTATAATCCAATTGACCGCCATTAAAACTTTCACAGCGCGTTTTAGGATTGTATTGAGAAATCTCAATTGTTCTGAATGCGTCTGCAGCGCCATCTGTGTAGCTTGTGGCGAGGTGGAAGAGGTCGCTACAATATCAATGTTAGCAAGCATTTGTTACCTTTTAAAGTAGTATACATTTTAAAAATTGGACCCATTCCTGTGTTCGTAAATTATTTATTTATGTAGTATTTATTGTACCCGTTCTTCTATGGGTTAAAACTCAAACCCTAGTAGAATTATACAATAAATAATAGTTATATCCGCGTATACATATTATATTGTTACTAATAATCTATATAATATATAAAACAAAGTAGTGTTAGTTACACTGTTTATAACTCAAGGACAGGTGGGCCGATTTATATGGTCTTTGATTTTGTCTCCGCCCCGAATAGCATAGTAACTATTAAAACATGGTACAAAAAAATCACAAAAAATAATAATAATAATAAAAAATATAATTAATTTTCGCATACATTTGATTCTGAGGCGGTACGAAGTTCGCCGGGACAGCAAGTAGTAAATAAATGAAATGTTCTTAAATATTCATCTTAATCAGTCATTTTAATTTAAAATAGTTTATCGTATGGAAAATTATGTGTATGTACATGAAATTGTTGAAAGTTGGTTTATGTATAATAGAACTTAACTTACCATCTATAACGAACCTTCAGTTAAACAAAATGGAGTAAAATATTTTCAGAGGTTAACAAGTAGATCATACTGACTATGTTTATGTAAATAATTAACAATGATAATTATAATTTTATAAATGTTATCTTTATAACCTGTTGTTTTATTATTTTTAATAAAGGTTTATACCTGTATGAGGTATTTATGAAACAACATTGATTCAGACTAGGTATACTAAGACCTATGCTTTGATAGCACATTTATAATCTTTATGTCAAATTAGAAAAAAAATAAGTTATTTATTTTGGTAATTTTTTTTAAACTGGCTTATAAATATTCTGACTACATCAAATGATTATAAATGGGCTTTACAAGCGCAAGTTCGAGACTGAATCATCCTATATAAATAATTAAAATCGAATAATTTTTTGTGGAATTTTCAATTTCTTTTCTAACATAATTTTCCATACAAGATAGTTTATATTAAGCCTCTCGTCATAGTTTCGGTGGGAGAACACATCATTTTCTCTTCTTCATCTGCTTCGCTTTCTTCTTATCTTCTCGTTTCTTCTCTTTCTCCTTTAGCGATTTGTATAGTTTGTAGCCGAAGAACACTGGAATAGAACGAAAGAGAAGTATAAATCTTTATGCTTAAGATTAAGTTACTCACATTTGGAATTATAACAAGGAGTCTGCAAAATATTTATAAATTTTTTGTCTCTTTTTTTCTTTTACTCATAAAGAAAGAGACAGAAATCACCTTCCCCGCAGTGTTTTCCCAATATAATTATAAGGTGGAACAATAATATTGTAAAATATTTTAACAGGTCCATCAGTAGGTTATAAAGATAACATCCCCTAAGAAATTAATCAAATTATTAGACATTTAAAAAATGAATCCCCTGTACTGAGCCCATAGCGAAACACTACTGGGTGGTCGCCTTGTTTAGAAAAAAAAACCAAACGTCGTTTCCCCAATTATTTTATACATCTAAGTGATCTTCATAACTTACTGATTCATCGGTTAAAATATTTTACACAAATTTTGTGACACCATATATTTTTATACATTTTACCGGGATAAAAAGTCTATGTGCTATTCCACACTATAATCTATCTCTGTACCAAATTTTATCCAGATCCGTTCAGCCGTTCTGGCGTGATTGAGTAAAAACCATCCATCCATCAAAACTTTCACATTTATAATATTAGTGGGATTATGAAATTTGAGTCAGAATTCTATGTCTACCAATTAGTTGTTTATATTACGTTATCATTTGTAAGTAATCATTATTGATGTAACTAATTATTTTTTAATCAATTTTTATCAACTAACAAACAATTAATAGGTGTGGTAATTGAATCCTAAAAGAAAATGGGTAAGTACCGCGTTAATTGATTTAAATAAATAAATATAAAAAAAACAACCCCGGCTAAGTGCTATGTTCGAAAAACAACAAACTCCAAATGTAAAGAATGTTTTGCTCCATTTAAAATGGCACTACAAAATACTTGCTATAGTTTTTTTTTATTTGTAATGTGTTGTAAATTGAGTTCATATCATAGAGACGCCATTACTCCTTAAAACTGTGATAATATTTTTTTGACGTGCTAGGTATATTTAGTATCGACCGTTTAAAGAATAATGAGACATATGTAATGGACATTGTGACTAAAACTGGATAAAGGCTAAACTTAATACCTATAATAGAATTATAAGAATCATTTTAGTTAAAAGTCATGAATTAAAAATGTTGTAATTTTTTAAGCACGCAGTGTATGTAAACCACGCGTACACAACACACCGCTCCACGCGATATCCGACTCGTGCGTGTGACGAGCGCGCTCGAACGTATCAAGTTTTAATTTATATTGCAGTTTAAGTCTAAATTATTAATTATGGTTTTTTATCATAAAAATCACGTTGAGTAGACTTATATTATGATAAAATTAATTTAAAATAATAATATTTTAATTATTACGCTGAATATACGGCTATGTTATCCCCCTCCTTTACGACCGGCGCGCGAAAAAAAAACCCGGGCGCCATTTTTGTTCTGTGACCATTTTTCACAAATATGTGTAGTATAGTTAAAGTGTTTTAATGAAATTCTACTTCTTTTCCATGCGAGTGTGTTGACAGACGTCGTATGACGTTCGTGAGCATATGGTCATCACACTCTCGGCTACATTAAGCATATCATCATGTCACATCCATTATTTTATTTATAATGTGTTATTATTGAATGTTTTATTGCTATTAATTACTTGACATTGGCAAAATACCCGCTAAGTTGTGGGTGAGGCCATTTGCATATCCATTTTATTTCATCGCATTTCATTTCGTAGAAGAAGAAGAAGCCCTCGGTTTCGGCTACAATCCCTTTCGAATACAATGATCAATATAGCTCACTTATACCATAATCTATTATTCTTTGTTTATACATACCAACAATAAATATTAACAACAAAACGCCAGCGGCAACTAAATATAGTTTGTACATCACAGCATCTCTTATAGCGTCTTCGAGCCCGTCCATATTGATTGCATTAGGATCTTTTAGCTTCATACTGAGTTTATTAGCGAGTCCCTCTTTGATTTTGTTTGTTAATGTCTCTTTCTCTGTGTCAGTCATATGGTTATACTGTTCCAAAACTCCTTTTAGTTTCTCGCGAACCTCTTCGGACTCCTCGTCTTCAGGGGTCACAGCCACCATCTTCTGGAGTACGTTTATCAAATCCATGTTTCTAATGGACTCTGTCAGTTTTTCGCCCACGACACTGCCCAGAGTTTTCGGTTGGTCCGATTCTTCCGCCATTTTGTGTATGTACGGAGTTTTAGTGTTGCGAAGCGCGAGTTTTGTTTTTGGAGTTTGATACGTATCTCTAGTTAGAAAAACAAACACAATGATTCATAGTCGATTGCGGTAGCTTATTCAAGTTTAATAAAACCATTTGTAGAGGTTGGACAGTTGAGAAATGACAAATATTATGTTGGCTAGTTGGGTATGTTGTGGGACATTTAAATATATAATTTGTACAACAAATATAAACGTGAAGCGTCATTAGTATAGTTGGTAGTGACTCTGCTTTCTGTACTGAAGGTCCTGGTTCTGAATCCCGGTAGGAGCAAACTTTGTGTGACGATCACACGTTTGTACCGAGTCATGGATGTTGAATATCTATATAAAAATATATATTCTGGAATCGCTCCCAATCCATTTAAACAGTACCCATAATACAAGCGTTGCTTAGTGTGGGACCGTACCGTCGGTGTGTTCGTCTGGCGATATTTATTCATCCATCCTAATGCCAGCTATTTATACAGAGGCCATATCGCGTCAGTAGGCATTCTCAAGACGTGATCTGTCCCTTTAACATGAACTAAGAAATACGTTTCAAAATAATTATAAATCTAGGTTCAACTCACCGTTAACTTGTAGCTATACCGATAAACTGACATTACTTATCTACAATACAAAGTTGTAGCATTCGTACATTGTTTGTAGATATTTACCGCTACGTGCGGCCACGTGATTGGATAATTATAATAAGTACTTAACGTTTATCGAGGTAATAATTGATAAAAATAATTATGGCGGAGTTTTGATCTGAATTGAAATTTATATAAAGCGACTTAATTGCTGTATAATTAGTACACGATTAAGGTCACAGGGGGCGTATTATAAACTCTTATTTCTAGTTCAAATATTAACGCAATAATAAAAAAATGATTTCTGAACGTTGTCGGTCCCGTTTACAGTTACAGACTGATACAAAGTACTATCTAGTATCTATAAATAGTCAGGATTTAGAACCGGAGTGTCGAAACAACAGGCAATGCATTCCCAGGACCGTCAACGCTATGTATGTGGGCAGGCAACATTGTCACATAATAATTAAATAGACCTAATCGAATGGTACCAAACTAAATTAAATTAAAACTAGCTCGTTAGTGATATTTGTGCCAAATTGATTTGCGCGACATTAAAATATTGTTTACTTATAAAATGACAACTCAAATTCGGTCTTAGAATTGAGACCGGTCTACACATGGTATAATAATATGCTACGCCAGTCATTCCCTTTCGACGATACGGCCACTACTACGTCACGACCAGTGTTGCCATGAATTGACATCTTCAATAGAACAGGTTATTTGTCTGTGTTTGAAAATCTATCTTAAATTGTTCATTAGTTTAATATGATGCAATTATAGTTCTGTCATTGTAATTTCAGTATTTTCCATGATAAAGTTTAAATAAATAAAATACGCATGGCCAACGGCTACTGGGCCGCCTTGTTTAAAAAAACATAACTCCCACAACAATTTTTATACATCAACATGATCCATATAAGTTACTGATTCATCGGTTAAAATATTTTACACTAATTTTGTTATACCTTACATATATTTACATACCTGGCGATAAATGTAACTTATACGTACGTACTTTCATTTAAAATATATTATTGTAACATTTGGGTCACATATCGCTATCGATAAAATGTATGTTACGCAACCCAGATAAAATAAATACAATAGATTAAATAAAGCCCAGTAGGTATATCGAGACCTCGCTAAATATATGAATTGATAGCGAATAATATTATTTAAAGATTCATATTCGTTGGTACAGTGGTTCGCTGCTCGACTTACTGCACCGACTGACGACCAGTTCAATTACCGCCGTGGTCATTTTACTATTTTTTATTCTTCTATTTCTCGGGGTTTCGCTACGCGATAGAATCAGAAATGCCGAGATCCGTAGACGAACAAAAGTAACCGATAGAGCTCAAAGAATTTCAAAGTTGAAGTGGCAGTGGGCGGCACACAGCTCGCAGAACCGATGGCCGTTGGGGCAGAAAGGTTCTAGGCGACCACGAATCTGAAGACGTAGTGTAGGACGGCCCCCACAAGGTGGAGCGATGATATCAAACGCGTAGCAGGAAGCCGGTGGATGCGAGTGGCGAAGGACCGGGATGTGTGGAATTCATTGGGGGAGACCTGTGTCCAGCTGTGGACGTCTTTCGGCTGATAGCATTGCATCGTTTGGAACCATACAATTTGCGTGTTAGTCGGACGATAATTTGCTATTTATACAAATAAAGTTATATTTGTATGAGAGTATAATAACGAAATTTATCACATCGTGACCCGATGTCTTTGAAGGGGAAACTCGTCGAGATGTCATGAACTGAGACTAACGAGCGAGAAAAAAAAACTTCAATTAGCTTTTAAAATGAGATACCATTACCACATCAACTTCATAATGTAAGGCACATCATCAAGTGTCAGATTATTTGAAAACAAACAACTTCATAGTGAATGTATTTAGACACATTGCATGGAGAGTTAAAAGTATTAAATACTGTCCGCTAGAGGCGCTGTTCATTTTGCCGTACTAAAAAAAAACACGTACCAATGATTGTGAACACGAAGAAAACGAATGCCACAGCCAGATATGTGCCGGCGGCGTTGGATCCGAACACTTGGGGCACGTCTCCCGTCAGCATCAGTTTCAAGTTCTCTTTCACGTCATCACTCAAGTCCACCATGTCTAGCATATTTAATAACTCCTTTCTAGACGGAGATTTGTTGGGATCAGTGTCTTTGAACAGTTCCTTCAACTTTCCCAGAGTCTCTTGGTCAAAGTTTTCCATGGTACTTTTTTTTTAATATTTTTTTTTCGTGAAGTATAAAGGCGTTGTTATCGACTAGCGCGTTGTCCGGTTATCTGAATATTTGTAATGATGTACCCTATCCACGTTGCGTTGTGGCTGGCGCAACTTAAAAGCGATAGGCGATTAACTCGCGACTTCGTATTATATTCGCGATTTTTTTTTTAATCATATAAGTACCGGGAAAAAATTGTCTTATATCCCCATTCCAACTTTCATCACAATCCGTCGAGTAGTTTTCCCGCCATTCGCGAACGGAAAGACGGAGACAACCAAAAACAAAAATGATTGATTAAATCAAATTATAATGTCCCCCAACTTTTTTTTTTCCAAAAATATATTCAATGTACAGACAGACATTTACATTAAAGTCTCATTATATATATAATAATACCAAATCTTTTAATGTCCCACTGTTGGGCACTAGCCGCCCCTCAAAGTGAGGGGGATTAGGCCACCACACCCATGATATATATATATATGGTATAGTATTTTCTACAAGTCAATTACATCGCTGTCACCTATAACTTGGAGCACACCACAAGTACAATACAGTAGGTATTAATTATTATCGATAATCTTAGCTTTTGGGCGGCTACGGTATTGGTCCGTTTATTACAAGTATATAGTTTGTACAAGTGTTGTACAAGGTTGCAATAGTTCATGAAAATTGTAAGATACCTTGGATAGTTGATAAATCAGCAAGTTTAATTAGCTCGTGACTCGATCAAACCACATCCGACATCAGGGGACTTACCTTAATTCCAAACAGTTTACAGGAATTTGTATTTTCTAATTGGCAATTTTATCTCAATATGTAATAGTACTAATAAAAAAATACATTGTTTCCAAATGTTACCAGTAAAAATTACAATTATAGACTCAAGCTCACAGTAGAAGCCTGAAATATAATTTTTTTGTATAGGTAGATGGGCGATCCAAATGTTACAGTTGGTAGTGCAGTGGCTACCTGTGTGTCGGGTTTGAATATGGGTACAGCACATTATGTCAGAAGGACCTTTACCTGAGTCATGAATGATAAATATCTACTTAAAATAAATAGATAATAATTTACTAGGATGGTTTCCAGTTTATTGTACAGTACCTATAGTACAACAATTGCTTAGTTTGGGACCATACAATTGGTGTGTTTGTCTGGAAATGTTATTAATATTGAGCACCAATTTAAAAAAAAAACAGAGCCATGATGTTAAATTTTGGAAGAAATGTTCAAAAAAATGTAAGCCTGTCTGTGTAATTTTTTAGACTATGGTATGAAGAAAGAAGAAGCCACATATCTATAATGTAAAAGTAATAAATAAACCAATAAAATAATATGCGTTTGTAACTCCATAATTATTAAGAATGGAGCAACCAGATAACAACACTAACACACATTATATATATTAGCATACAAATATTCCAATAGAACCAACACATCAATTAATTGCACAAAAGTATCAAAGATTTAAAGAGTTTGATAATTCCATTTCAATGTTGTCTTATTTAGAATATTGCAGCACACACACAACAATATTGCCACATGTTTGAATAGTCGAGACATCTTTAGGTAATTAAGTTGTTGACCAATGCATTGTGGACTTCGCATTGTTTTTTAGGTATATACTTGATTCCTTCAACACATACCGTCAATTTTAATCACGTTATTTTAAAATATGTTTGTCGTAAGTGTTAAAACATAAGATAAAGGCAAAAATCATAGAGATTCTGACTCAAATTTCAATACAAAATCGACATGAGAAATAGTCAATGTTTCGTACAACTAAAGGTTCAAATTGAGAGATAGATATCCAAACTATATCCTTACCTGATAAACTGATTACTATAATACCCGGTATTATAAATACAGTGTTGGAAAATGCGTGCTCCAACGGGCCCTCAGATCCACCGCTCAGATCAACCATATTGTCGGTATTACCGTAATACTGAGATGTTTCCTCCTAATACTAGATAAATTTAATCTGTGCGTTCACTCAGAATATGAAAATCAACATCCTTGGCCACAATAATAACGTTTTATCGCTAAAATTACTTAAATCTGTGACCCGAAAAACTGTCAGGCAGCGTACGTGTTGTTTTTTTTAATTTTGTTTGGTCGCACTGGAGTATGGGATGAGTCCTTTGAGGATTGTCTTGAAATACTAATCCCGGCTTACACGAGGACAGAACATAAGTAAATACACTACCTCAGAACCCAAACCGGTAATTTGTGCGGGCTCTATAGATCCAAGTCGTGTAAAAAAAAATGAGGCGGCACGCAGGTAAAATAAATACCGGTTTTTATACTAAGTTGACGTCGTGATATACAGGTTTTTATTATTTTAAAGTACACTCGATTGAGAACGGACTATCCAATGTAGACAAAACATTCCTTTGACTTGTCTACCGAAATTCGGCGCTACAAAACTACATTTAGTCATTACTCAGGTCTTTACTTACCTATTGGCTGAGCTCAGGTCCGATTGGGTGTCAAAAATGTGCCCGAGATTGCGTTCAACCGAATAAAATATACTTTACTTTTAGCTTTGAGTAATAAAAACGCATAAAATATAAATATAAATTTATTATTGAAAATACACAATTTGTATATCTTTTGGCCTTATAGTAACATTAGTGTAGAGTGTAGACAATACTTAAACGATATTCCACTAACGAGACAATTGCGATACAACAGTTTACGAGCACTATCATTCACGACTAAATAATAATCCTATTTATAATAATCAGGGGTAAAAATAGTTAAAATGTATAGTAGGTATGTTCATGGAATGTTGACCGTGAATGCTACAATGTCATCCATACACAAAAGTTGCAGAGCTAAAACTGGCAACACTTATAATAATAGTATTAATCTTTTTTTTTAAATCACTTGGATAAGCCGCACTATAGTTTTAGTTGGACTGGGAATATACAAGATATTTTCTTTAACCACCCGGTTAAGTTAGGTAACAGAGAGAGACAGAGTTATATAATTATACAAGATTCTTGGTAAGCACTGGTCATCTATGGGCTACTAAGCTACAGTTAATAATATTTGAATAACAATGCATATCAATATGAATCATGATTGATGTTTATATAATGGCAAGAATATGAATTATGGTTTTGACATTGAAAGTGTTGCCATCATATAGATATTTGTTACCAATTTTTACAAATCAAATGATGTTATAATAGGTTAGTTTATTTACATTCGGCCAAACAATACCTCTTTATCCAACATATTTAGATTCAGTCATACATAATTTGGAAGCATTTGTATTTGAAGTACCTCATCTTGAAAAGAATTATCACAGAATAATATGAGGCAATCTTCAAATTTATCATTTCAATCGATAATAATTTGGGTCCTTAAATATACCTAAACTGAATTTCCTAGTCATCAACTTCTACCAAAAAACTCTTTAGAGATAAAGATGGAGAATTTTTTAAAATATTTTTTTAAATAAATTTTTGTATAACATCGTATATATTTCATAGATTAGGCACTGTTGGAATGACATTGAGCGTGTTTCGCGCGTAAAATCTAAATTATTATCACGAAAATTCTTCTTTTTTTTAATAAAAAAAGTCATGTTTCGTCATATTACTGGTTAAAATTTTCGAGATTCACAGAATTTTATAGAGGAAAACGAAATAATAATGATACCTCGGCTCTCTATGTATACACTACATTCAATCAACTTACATTTGTAACCAATAACATGGCAAGACACACCATATTTTTTTTGTTGATAAAAACCGTCATTTAAGCTCGCACAACACTTAAGAACTATGTTTTTAAATCCGGTTACAATTTATTTTCACATAAAATTATATTTTTTATTGCATTTATCTAAGCTAAGTTGTACGAACCGAAACGAGAGTTGTGAATTACCTAAGGTTTTTAACTATAACATATTATTTTTAAAAATAATGTTGTAGTTTTAATTCTTCTTCAAGGGATCAAGGTTGTCTATTGAAAAATCATCGTTCCCAAAGGCAAGCCCTCGACTGAATCCATCCTGAAAATTAAAAAAGAAATAGGTTAAATACATATATTAATTGAACTCCTCAATTTATGATGCTGTTAAAAATCAAGAATATTTGATTAAAATTCAAAAAAAAGCTTCTGCTTCTTTTTTAGGTTTGCAATTGGCTACAGAATAGTGCCATTTTTGCCAGTGTCAAGTATTCCTTGATAATTAAGTAACCCTGATAATAATGATGATGAAATGAACCCCCGCCGCCCCCCCCCCCCCCCATCAGTAAAGCTGTGGATACTTTACTAACAAAATACAGAGACATTTTGTATGGAGAATAGAAAAGCGCCTCTAGCGGACGGTATTTGAAACTTTCAATTATCCATACAAAATGTCTAAATACGGTAAAGTATACGGTTAGCTTACGAACAATCTCGCACTTGACGTGCAGATAAGTAAATATTTGACCGGCACACTAACCTTCATTTCCGAAATAGTTTTGTCTAGAAATCCATTGAAACTGCTGTTCAACTCCACTGTTTGCTTCTCGCTCAGATTGCCGAAACCGTTGAACGCATTATTGTAGCCGTTGCCGAAAATATTGCCGCTCTTCTGCGTGTCGAACGGGTCGTAGCCGCTCAAACCGTTCGTGAACGAAGTAGTGCTGCTATTAAAAACCGATGTTTGTAGATTAAAATCGGTAATGTCGTAGTTCGGTTTTGTTGAGGGCGATCCGAACGGGGACTGGGCGGGGATTGTGATTTGGGCGCTCTGCTGGGCGGTTTGGTTGGGCATGAACAGAGCTGATCCGAAGAGGTCGTTGCCGTTGACAGGTATGGTTTGTGGCTGTTGTGGTGGCTGTTGTTGTTGCGGGGTCGCTTGGCGCTTAGACGATTTGGGAGGGGGGGCCACTGGAAAAGAAAATAGATCATTACAATTATATACTAAACTAGCTGACCCGGCAATCGTTGTTTTGCCATATAAAATAAATTGAGATATAAACTATCCTATCTTTCAAGTTGGATAAAACTGCACACAGTGTGCCAAAATTTTATTAAAATCGGTTTAGTAGTTCAGGAGTCCATAGCGGACAAACACCGTGACACGTAATTTATATATATTAAGATATATAATTGCCTGATGAATACACCAACTTTACGGTATCATACTAAGCAACGCTTGCATTATGGGTACCGTACAATGGACTGGGGGCGAACTCGGTATATAATAGTTATATAGATAATCAACATCCATGACTCGGGTACAAACATTCGTGCTCATCACACAAAGATTGTTCCTACCAGGATTCGAACCCGGGACCTTCGGCATAGCAAGCAGAGACCTGGGCCCCAAGTCTGCTAACACAATCGATTCATAATCGAACAGCAACCGCATAGTAACTGTCACTTTTGACAGATATTGTATGGTATATCTGTCAAAAGTGACAGTCGGGCCCTGTAGACCTGTGTCGTCAAATGTGATTGGTTACTTACACCGCGTGGGCGTGGCAGCGTTTTCGACGGCGGGAGTTGTGAAGCGAGTCACCGGCTCCGACTCGTACGCGCGCGGGTCGAAGTCTGTGAACAAAACACATTTTGAAATGCATTAAGACCTGCTTACGGAGCGTTCAAGTATTACGTAACGCAATTTTTGACCCCCCTTAACGCCGTAACGTTATTATTTACCTCCCCCCTCCCCCTAGTAAAACGTAAAATCTCTACGCGACCGTTCTGGAGGGTGAAAAAAATGTTACGTAACGCATAGTTCAAACCCCCCTCCCGCCCCTGTAACGCATCGTAACGCATAGTTCAAACCCCCCCTCCCGCCCATGTAACGCATCGTAACGTTTCAGAAGACCCCCCCCCCCCCCAATTTCGTTACGTAATACTTGAACGCTCCCTAACTTACATTTTCCACATGAAACAATTCTATTTAACGAGAATAAGCTAGTTTGAAAGGTAATGTTGTCTTACCACTGTCTGAATCAGAGTTGAGCAGTAATCCTTCGAGCTTTGTGCCTACTACGGGGTTCTTGCTTGACGAGATATCGCCCAGGAGTTGTTTACTGCAACGAAAGATCATTATTTAAAAAAAAATGCTTATATGACGCGTGCGCGCGCGTAACTTAAGAGCGACGGAAGCTTAATTTCGGTATTTACCGGTTTTCATAACCGGTTTTATAAGCCACTTTATACCGGTTTTATTAAACCCAATTTAGGCGTTCAAAATCGGTGTGTTCTGTGGCTATTTTTTAATGTAGTGAAGTCTAAATTTTATTTATCATATCACTCACGGTATAATTTATACAAAACACTTACCCAGTACCAAAGTTCTGTTTGCCGTTGTGCATGGGAGGCGGTGTGGATAGCAGTAAATTATTGTCGTTCGTTGAGTTGAATGTGTCTATGGAGTTGTTTGATAACGCATCTGTGCCTGAAATAAATAATAAATATTGCCTTTAATGAGCTCAGGTCAGTCCGAGAGTCAGTTCGGTTCGTAGTTTAGTACTGGCCTTGATTATGAATACTTCGTAAGCTACAAACTGAACTAACACCTACAATTTGTATTTCATATTGTCAATATTTGGTGGTCGACCATCGAAGGATATTAGAGTCAGAAAGCAGTCCAGCCAGTTGTCTACTTGCGTATCATCCTCGTGTAAATCGAGCATCACTTGTATTGCCAGTAATTTGACAATTTGATAGGTGTCGAAACGAAAATTCAAAAGGTAGAGGTAAAGAAAGGACACGCCATTTTCATTTCATCATGTCACATCCATTATTTTATTTATAATGTGTATTTATTTAAAGTTTTATCTCTATTAATTACTTGACATTGTGCAAAATACCCGCTAAGTTGCGGGTGAGGCCATATTCATATCCATTTTATTTCATCGCATCTCATTTCGTAAAAAAAGAAGAAGAAGAGGTAAAGAAAAACGTTACGGCGCGTTACAGGGGGGGGGGGGGGTCAAAAATCTCCAAAAATTGCGTAACGTAATACTTGAACGCTCCCTAATGGATACTCACCAAGTTCGGGCGTCTTGTTGCCGTTCATAGACGCGAAGCCGTTGGCGAGCGTGAGCGAAGCGATCTGCTTCTCCAACTCCGGCGGCGGCTTGAACTCGGTGATGTCCGCCAGACTGTGGCGCGCGAGGTACGACGACAGATCGTCCTTGTACGTGATCTTTGATAACTCCTGCAAGAGAAATAGCAAACACACCCTTACATATCATATATTTAAAGTCCTCCTCACCGACTTTCAGCCACGGCAGCCAATCTTAAAAGGGACGTAGATCGGACCACAAGCAACAATAATTAAATACGAGGGTACCCCGTCTCAAACTATGACACTAGGACGTCAACCACCTCAGTCCTCCCGTGACCATGGTTGCTGTAAAGCAGCCGAAACGTCGGGAACATAAAAAAGTATAATAAACGCGATAAAATCCCTAAAATTAATTTTATTTCTCACTCACTTTCTGGCTCACTATGGCGCGTGGAGCAGCCGTTTCGTTCGCCCTATGGGAGGGCTGGCCCTGATTATAGTGCGCAAGCGCAGGTGCACGCTCTCTTTCCTCATTCTCATGGTCCGATGGAATGGAAATCCGACTCGACTGGAGGACTTGGAACAACTTGCCTAACCCGTTACAGGTGTCGTAATAATAGGGTCTTGAAAGCTAGCGATGTTCCCTTCGTGTGATCAAGCAACGAAGATAAAACCCAGCAGCAAGGCTAAATCTTGAAGAAGCTATCGGTGAATAACATACCTGTAGGCGATTTTTGTATACATTCATTTGTAGCTCCAATTTCTTAGTTTGCAGCTGCATTTTCTGCATTTCGATGTATTTGCCGTTGTCGTTCAAGAACCGCCTGAAAATAATATACAAGGAATGTAAATGAAGATAATAATCGTCTACCTGACCGAATTTTGGTCACCGCGGCCAATCTCAAAGGAGACTAGCCACTACGCAGGATATATTTTTTTAATGGTACTAGGCCCGCCACACACTCCCACCACTGCTACTCCTGTAAGCCAGGATCTACAGCGGTGTCCAATGATGACGCCGAGGGTATAGGATTTATGTATCAACGTGCCATTTTTTCTAAAGTAATGTTAAATGAGGTCATAGACGTGCCATCACATAATTTTGACTGTGATTACTGGGAAAATAATAATAATAATCATCATCATCAGACTATAATAGTCCACTGCTGGACCTACTTCACACTTTTTTTTATAAGTGCATTATGAGTTTTTGTGATAGGTGACGTGCTCAAAATATTGTGTCGCGTGCCATTGGTTCGCCGTCCCTGTTATAGGATATATATCACCTCATAGTCCAATGGGACGGCAATCTGACACGACCGGAGAGAGATCAGGCGCAGGAGCGACGGGTTTACGTGCTCTCCAAGAGACTCATGGTGGAAAGTGAGATTCGCACATGAAATTTTGAAATCTCAGGGCTCCGCACATCTTCAGGTCAGGGCCCTAAGTCTGCTAACACAATCGATTCATAATCGAACAGCACGCACAGTAACTGTCACTTTTGACAGATATCCCATACAATATCTGTCAAAAGTGACGGTTACTATGCGGTTGCTGTTCGATTATGAATCGATTGTGTTAGCAGACTTGGGGCCCTGGGTATTTATTTCGCCAAGTAGGTGTTGTGAAAGATACCTGACTGGCAGTCATTACGTGCTGTATGTTGCTGACATAATTTATCTATACATATAAATAAAATTGGAGTGTCTGTTTGTAATATTAAAATAACAGCTTTTTACTAATTGCATTTGGATGTATACACGTTACCTATACCGAAACCACATTTTCTAAAATTTTTGTCTGTCTGTCTGTCTGTCTGTCCGTCCGTCCGTCCGTCCGTCTGTCTGTCTGTCTGTCTGTCTGTCTGTCTGTCTGTTTGTTCCGGCTAATCTCTGAAATGGCTGGACCGATTTTGACGGGACTTTCACTGGCAGATAGCTGATGTAACAAGGAGTAACTTAGGCTACTTTTATTTAGAAAAAAAAATAGGATCTCACGAAAAAAAATTAAAACCAATGTTGCAGCGCAGCGCCTGATTAAGTTTGATAGCAATAACCTGCAATGCGTCCCGCGGGCTCAGAATTGGCGAGCAGGCTGTTGTCAACGGTTGTCTTTGTTAAATACCACGCGGACGAAGTCGCGGGCAACAGTTAGTTTGTTATAAAAATAATACCGCCATGTTACAACGGGCACTTTAATATTACTGTGCGATTCCGTGAAATCTTATTTCGCTCGCCCATATAAAGTAGTCGTTCGGTCAACGACCTTTGCTAAAATGTTAAAATATGTCATTGTAAACACACCAATGGGTTCACGAGACTTTTGGACGAAGCGATGTAATTTTAAATTAATTCAAGGGCTCTTTGTTGGACATGTCAAGATTACTAAATCAGTGAAACTTCGAGTCCTGTAACGTAGTGTTGTATGACGGTACCTACTCGTTTTTATTAGTTCATCTTATTTTTTTGCCCAATTATTGTGTTTTATTAATTGATTAGATAGTAATTACTTTACATTGGCAGAATACCTTCTTTTTTTCTTTGTAAAATTAAATTAGGTATTTAGTGAAGAGCAGTGATAGCCAAGTTGGTAGAACGCTTGCCTCGGTAACGAGGATCGCAGGTTCAAACCCCGGCTCACACCTCTGGGATTTCTGGATTTCATGTGCGAATCTCATTTTCAACCACGATTATCACTTGCTAAACGGTGAAGGAAAACATCGTGAGGAAACCTGCATGTCTGAGAGAACCCCTCGAAATATGTGTGAAGTCCACCAGCCCGCACTGGGCCAGCGTGGTGGACTATGGCCTAATCCCCCTCGCATTGAGGGGACGCCCGTGCCCAGCAGTGGGACATTAAAAAGGGGTCGTCTTGGGGTCGAGTCACCTTCGTCCGTAGGAGAATTAAGTACCCTCGAGATACCCTACACGTGACCCTGGGTGGTGCCAACCAGGTGACAACTCTACTGGTGGTAGGCTTCGGCCGTGGCTAGTCACCACCCACTGAACAAAGCCATGTCGCCAAGCGGCCTAGCCGTGTTCCGGCATGATGTTCGGTGTTGCCATTCATGGATGGCGGGTCAGATCAGCTACCCGATCTACTGCCGCCATCCTACCTAGGCAAGTATGCTCCATCGTAGATCTCATCGTCACTTACCATCAGGTGAGATCGAGATCAAATACTTGCCTATAATGTATAAAAAAAAAAAAAAAAAAAAAAGGGCTGGTATTACTATTATTAGTGAAGTGAGCTTACCTGTACGCTAAGTCGAAGGCTTGGCCGATGGTGAGCGTTATTTCCGACGCTAATTTCGTGGATATAAAGACAAAGCACTGGTGTTTCTCTACGCTCCCGCCATCGTGGCCATTCACCCCGTCCGCAGTGTTGCCACCTTTGGCGATGAAAGAGAAGTACTTTTTCGCGCCTTTATCGTCAGCGCAGTAGGATATCCGGTGAAGCGGGAATTGGTATTGGATGTTGTTCGACCTTGGCTCCTGGAAAAGAAAAGAAAGTTTTTGTAAAAAAAATCGTTTACGGTTTTCGACTAAAAATAGTTTACTGTTTTTAAAAATAAAATTTTTTTTTACTGTTTTTGCCTAATAACTCTTTACGGTATTTGCCTAAAACAGTTTACGGTTTTTGAATAAAACTAGTTTACGGTACGGTTTTTTTTCCTATAAAAAAAATACTGTTTTTATCTACTGATTCGTTTATGCTTGTAGTGTAAAAAATTGCCGGTAAAAAGTATTGTATTTGGGGCGTCCTTCGTGTTGTTTTTTGTCCATCATTATTTAATGGCCGTTAATGGTACCTACTGTGTTAAGATATTATGCCAATAGGTTCACAAAATAATGTAAAGCACGAAAACAAAATCTTAAGTTAAAAAAAAAATACTGACCGCTGTGTGTACATGGAAGTTATATGAAAAAAAACTATTATAGAAGGCCGTATCGACGCAACAGCATCCAAACCAGGACCCAGGTCTGTGCGCTTAGCCGATTTGATTAAGCCGTTTCTAAGATTGCGGATTTCACTCATGTATTGTGGTAAAATTCACTTAAAACGTGGTGTTTTATTTTAATCAATTCCTAAATAAAAAAGTTAAATCACCATGTTTTTCGTGTATGTTTTATTTCAATCGGTTCATAAATAAACAATTTGTATGAATTTAAAGACACGGACGAAGTCGCGGGCAACAGCCAGCGGTTAATAAACGTTTTCGATTTGAAGTTAGAACATTTTCCAATCGTGTAAATGCAACGGAGTTCATTGGCAACGGCGGTTGCAAGCCGAGTGCATTCGGGCGTCATCGTGCATTTCCGTCGCTTTCTCGTCACGAGCAAGGTCAGCTGGGAAATGAACGATGACCCACTCACTATTGTCATACACAGAGGCTCGTTTAGACTTCAATGTAACACGTTTCCTTATGCCTCGCTTATAAACAGGCGTATAAAAGCAGTGATAGCCAAGTTGGTAGAGCGCTCGCCTTAGAAACGAGGTTCACAGATTCACACCCCGACTCAGACCTTTGAGATTTGATTACTTACTCGCGCCTTGGAGAGCTTGTAAAGCCAGCCATGCCTGTGCCTGGGCCCCAAGTCTGCTAACACAATCGATTCATAATCGAACAGCAACCGCATAACAAATTTGCTAAAGAAGCTGAGTTTCTAGTCTTCTGAATCTTCTTGTATCAAGAAGCGCTTATACCATCAGTAGCGCCAGTGACTACGGTAAACAAGAACAAGGAGCGTGTAGCGAGCGGATTCCGCTTTAGTATTAACATGCCTTTGTATAAGTATATATAATACTAATTAATTATGTGAATAATTCTTAATTCCCCTTCCTGTGTTGACGAAACATCATTGTTTAAAAACAATGGCGTTAGACGAGGATTAGTAACGCCATTCGATAATATAATTATTGTTTAAGATTTTAGGGTTCCGTACGTCAAGTGCGAGATTATTCTTAAGCTTACCGTATACTTCATAGTCTACGTACTTAGACGCTTTGTATGGAGAACTGAATGTTTAAATACTGTCCGCTAGAGGCGCTGTTCAATGCCTACCCTGAATTTATAGACATTCTATAACTTTATCAAACTTCATATAGTACTGCAGTTTTGTTTTGCGCAGATCTATATGAGGTTTGATAAAGTTATAGAACGTCTATAAATTCTTGGGGTAGACTATAAACGATAGAGTTACCCGCGAATTTATAGACGTGCTATAACTTAATCTAACGTCATATAGTACTACGCAAAGCAAAACTTTTATGCGCAGTACTATATGACATTTGATTAATTTATAGATCTTCTATAAATTCGGGGGTAAGCTTACTTGACATACTTGATTAGTTAAACTAGACTAGGACCAACATGTTTCAATTTGACATATTTTTGTATATGACACTTCAACAAAAATAAGTGTATTGAAATGCTGAAAAAAACATGCCTATCGCTGCTTAGTAAAATGCAAAACTGCCTTGTAAAATGTGGAAAATTTATAGTTTTTGTCACATAAAGTACACAGATAGTAATAACAGGAAGCTATTTACTGAGCAATTGTTGCTATGTAACCGCAAATTATCCAAAGAATGATGTTTGTTATTTACCCGCCCACTGGCTAGATGCGATCGTGTTTAATTATAAGCTAAAGTTTTGGGTTTAACCCGCTATTTATCGGGTACCTACGAGTCAGGAAATCTAATCATACTCAGGCTAGCGCTAATTGCAAAATATGATTTCCAAAATAGGCCTAGCTGGAAAATTTTGATTTACGAAATTGGCCCAGTTGGCAAGATATGATTTCCGTGATTGGCCCAGTTGGCAAGATATGATTTCCGAGATTGGCCCAGCTGGCAAATTATGATTTCTGAAATTGGCCCAGCTGGCAAGATATGATTTCCGAAATTGGCCCAGCTGTCAAATTATGATTTCCGAGATTGGCCCAGCTGGTAAGATATGATTTCCGAAATTGGCCCAACTGGCAAATTATGATTTCCGAAATTGGCCAAGCTGGCAAATAATAATTTTCGAAATTGGCCCCGTTCTGTTCGGACTTTACGTAATGATTATGCGTGCAGGAGGTGCAGATTCAAAGGTTAGTGTACCCTTTCTGAGTCACTCCGTATAGCGATGATGGCAACACGTCGAGTTTAGTTTGTACAGTCAGCACCAATGTGCCGATGCTCGTATAATGACACTAACACCGAAATATTTCTCGCCATTCTTAAAACTCAATACTCCACTCCCACAGTCGGTTAAAAGAGAAATTTTAAGATGTTTGCACAGTATGGTGCGTGCGACAAATAATTATTTTAAACGGTTATATAACAATTACTTAATAACAGTTAAAAGTAAAAGTTTATAGCGTTGCACTAATCGATTTGATTATGGTGACCTAAAACATTCAACGTTCGACGTCCATTTTCTTATATACCTACATGTCATCAGCCATGTTTATTTATTTATACTAGCTGTCCCGGCGAACTTCGTACCGCTTCAGAATCAAATGTATGAGACAATGTTTATTATCTAAATTATCATTTTATTAGTGACTAGCTGTTGCCCGCGACTTCGTCCGCGTGGTATTTAACAAAGACAACCGTTGACAACAGCTTGCTCGCCCATTCTGAGCCCGCGGGACGCATTGCAGGTTGTTGCTATCAAACTTAATCAGGCGCTGCGCTGCAACATTGGTTTTAAATTTTTTTCGTGAGATCCTATTTTTTTTTTTCAAAAATAAAAGTAGCCTAAGATACTCCCTGTTACATCAGCTATATGCCAGTAAAAGTCCCGTCAAAATCGGTCCAGCCATTTCAGAGATTACCCGGAACAAACAGACAGACAGACAGACAGACAGACAAAAATTTTAAAAAATGTTGTTTCGGTATAGGTATCGTGTATACATCCAAATGCACTCAGTAAAAAGCGTTTTTTTTAATATTACAAACAGACACTCCAATTTTATTTATATGTATAGATTTTTTTCCGGGTTTTAATGGTTATTCTACAATTCGGGGGGTTGCAAATCAAGGATCATAAAAATCCGCGCTTCTTCTTCTTGATTTAAAAATGGTTTGTTTTATAGAAATATACTGACACATTTATTTTCTTTTTATGCAATCTAACGCAATGGAATAAGATGAGATGGGAACTTTTTGGCGGGAAGTTGAACCGTGAAGTTGTCAATTTTGTTGTATTTTTCAAAAAATGTGTTTCTTTGATAAATAATGAGCTGTGTGTATCTTGACTTTTATGTTCTCATAAGATGTCCGGTAAAGGCCATTAGGGAAAAAAAAAAAAAAAAAAAAAAAAAAGATGTCCGGTAATTTCTCAGTAAAGTATCACAGCGTTACTGATAGGGGTAGGGGGTTCATCAGGGGTAATTATAATTTATAACAATTATGAAGAAATACTCGACACCGGCAAAAATGGCACTATTCCGTAGCCGAATACTACCCTACAGAAAAAGAAGAAGTCTGGGCCGCAACGCGCTGGCAAGAGATAGAGTTACGCGATAAAAAGAGAAGCGCATACTTACGTATATTTAATTTTTAAATGGCAGCGGTGTGCGAGCTGCAGTGCACTCTATTGCGTTGTCGTAAGAGTCGCTATTTATTTAAATGTCTTCACGCAGTGACATATTTGTTCGCAAGGACTATTATTTAATCTGTTGTAATACACACCTGTACCGCTACTCCGTCCACGGATATCGTAATCTCGACCTTCTTGCATTTGGCGCCGTTCTGCGTGAACTGTAGTTTCTTGATCGCGTCCTTTACAACTTCGATGCCTTTTGGCTGATCCACTTGGGTGCAGCCGAGGAACTGGAAACAGCATGTTAAACGGTTAAGCGTCGCCGGTTGAGGTTTGGAATTGGATGGGCACCGTAATTGTTAAGCATATTTCGCGCGACAACAGCCGGCATAATTAGACGCTGACTGCTAGGCTCCCATAGAATTAGGATCGAATACCATTGGCGCAATGTGTGTGTCAAACAATGCACCTGCTTTATGGGTGTGAGTCGAGATAATATTTTCTTAATTCCCAGCATCACACAACTATCAAAATCAATATTTTTACTTTTTTTTTGTTAATGCATCAACCGTCTTACTGATAGGGGAGGTAATTTATTTTAATCATTAGCACCATCATTGATATCGTTATTATCATCAGGTGATCTATGAAAATGTGAAAATTACCGTAGACACCAAAGGGCTAGTACCCGGGGCCATAAAATCAAATCAAAAAAATAATAAACCAGCGACTGGGGAAATTGAGATCATATTCTTTTTTGAAATGTTACCGACGCTATTGTTTTGTTTTCGTGTTATTTTGATTCCATAGCAAACTTGATACTGGCATAATAAACACGTGCGTGATGCCAAAACATTAAAAGGAAAATAGAGGCGTTCTAGTTGGACAATAATCTATGAAACATGCTCTATATAATGTTCTCTATGGTTTTCTCTCTCTTCTCTATGGCGCCTGCTTGACATTGTGTGTTCTAAAAAGTGTTGTGAGTATTTAAATAAAATTATGGGACACGCCATTTTCATCTCTTCATGTCACATCCATTATTTTATTTATAATGTGTATTTATTGAATTTAATATTGCTATTAATTACTTGACACTGGCAAAATACCCGCTAAGTTGCGGGTGAGGCCATATTCATATCCATTTTATTTCATCGCATTTCATTTCGTAAAGAAAGAAGAAGAGAAGAAATAAAATTATGATTACTTAAACCTCAAGAAGTCTACAATTTCCACCCCAGGGCCCAAATGGTATATTTACCACTAGTTATCTGTTATCGTGTAAGTTACTTGCATCCAATACACTGATCCGTTTATTTCAGATTGGTGTTATCGCGGCACGTGTTAGTTTCAACAGATGTGCGATAGGGGCGGTGGGCGTAGCGGATGCGACACTGCGATTAGTACTGCGCTTTGTTGTGCGCGAACACACAGCTCGGCTTACCGAAGCCGAGTACAGATTGGGGCTAGCAACTCATAAGAAAAGTACCCCGAAACCCAATCAAAACCCGTTCATAGGCTTACCGGGCTCGGGGGCCCTGGGCCCCAAGACTGCTAACACAATCGATTCATAATCACACAGCAACCGCATAGTAGCTGTCAATTTTGACAGACATCCCATACAATATCTGTCAAAAGTGACAGTTACAATGCGGTTGCTGATCGATTATGAATCGATTGTGTTAGCAGACTTGGGGCCCTGATAAGTAGGGACCCTACAGATTGGGTGGCAAATTGGGCTGTTCGTGGCGGCTTTTAAAGGTTACATTACCTTAACAAGATACGCGACGTGTCCTTTGACGAGGGCGTCCGGAGCGTGGATCCAATTCCTGCCGTTGGGGGCGCCGTTTGCCTTCCCCTTGCCTTGCCAGAACAGCAGGTTGGACATCCTGCAACAAAACATATGGCAACATTAACAACCAGACAATTCGACGGCCTGATCAGTGCAGTTGGTAGTGACCCTGCTGTCTTTGCCGAGGGTCTTGGGTTCGAATCCTGATAGGGTCGAACATTGTGTGATGAGCACGAATGTTAGTACCCAAGTCATGGATGTTAAATATTTATATAAGTAATTAATACTGGGTTCGCCCTCAGTCCATTGTACGGTACCCATAATACAAGCGTTGCTTAGTTTGGGACCGTACAGTTAGTGTGTTCGTCTGGCGATATTATTATTATTCGCCACTAGCTATGCTCGCGACTTCGTATAATTATTAATTATTGAATATGAACCCTTACGTTTTCCGAGACAAAATTATCTTATCTGTTTAAACGCATATTTCACCTATACCTAGCAATTTGGTGGATATAAAAAAATTTGTCGCCCCCGGGTGGGCTCGAACCACCAACCTTTCGGTTAACAGCCGAACGCGCTAGCCATTGCGCCACGGAGGCCGTGGAAGTATCGCACGAACTTAACTATGTTTATTGAAAACTATTTGTTCAACATCCGTAAGTATTACATTAAAAAATTTAGTTGCACATGTACATCTAATTATGTACTTGTTTCTTATGTATAAATAGCTATGTATGCGAAGTATTATTCCATCAATAAATATGTATTAAATAAGAAATATGGCACATCATTCCCTGACCCAACAATACGGTTGTATACACTTGTGGATAATCAATACAATTTATTGTTTTTTTTTGTTAGTTTATAGGTGCTAGCTGTCGTGGTGAACTTCGTACCGCCTCAGAATGAAATTTATTCGAATATTAAATGATTCCTATGTTTTAATAGGTATTCTGTTATTCGGAGCGGATCTATTTTAGGTTAATTTATGGGGCGGAAAATCTAATAGGCCTAGATCAAATACTTGCCTATAGTGTAATTAAAAAAAAAGATCTTAGACCTGGGTGCCATATCTTATAATATGCTACTGGGTGGGGGTCCATAAAGGATCTACCCGCGCAACAAAAAGCAAGGTCGGTAATGACAGATCAACACACCACCCTGGCCCCCAATTCGCTAACACAATCGATTCATAATCGAACAGCAACCGCATAGTAAATGTCACTTCTGACAGATATCCCATACAATGTCTGTCAAAGGTGACAGTTACTATGCGGTCGCTGTTCGATTATGAATCGATTGTGTTAGCAGACTTGGGGGCCAGGCCGAATGCGGGTTGGCGAGCTTCACACGCTTTCAAGAACTTGCAAGTTTCCTCACGATGGTTTGCCGTCACCGTACAGCAATTGATAATCACCATTGAAAATATCAGTCGCATTTAAACTTACACGGAATCTGTATTTATGGGAGTCCCGTGCCCAACGTTGGGACGTTAAGAGGGCTTGTATTAATAATATTTTTATAAGGAATCTTGTTGTAAAGTTAGTTTTAACTCGCGTTTTGTACCTACGACGCGTAATGTAATGATAAAGATATATTAATTGCTTGTTATGTCGTGGACTATCGGGCGATCGATCACGACTTACCAAGGTTTTGTGGACCATAATAATAGGTAGATATAATATGGTACTCTGTAATCCTTGCCCTGATTTGGTTGAGGAGAGCGATGACTGCTCCTCATACTCGTGTTTGGGTGCTACTGGAAGGGGCTAGTCCACACATTTCCACTTAAAAAACATGTTTTTATGAGGAAATGGGCCATGTCAGTCAACGTTTTTATTAGATCCATTCAAGCGAGCGTTCAACCAATATTTAGTACTGATTCCAAATGTTGGCAGAACGTTCGTCTTCCGAGATCTGACCAGAATCTTTTGAAAAAATCGAGAAGAAGTTTATTATTTGCGTTGTCACTGTTATCTAAATTTTAAGATTATGAGTTCCTTTTTCAAGTCTTAGCTCACATAAATACCGAGCTGTAGATAGATGAACATCACTAAAATGTGTACAGGCAGGCGGACTCGGGTTGTGTGCCGATGGAATCCGAGTTCGCCCGATGGCGGCCGACCTTGACTCGCTGCGTTCGATATGTATACAAACATATTGTTGACATTCTAGGTACAGGTTTTATTTTTGTTACAAGTGATGGGATGAGTCGAGTATAATCGAGTTATTAGGACTCGTAATGTTCGAGTGTGGTAATTATTGCTTAAGCCGAGTATAATCGAGTAAAGTAAAGGGGACATTCTAGGTACACGTTTTATTTATGTTACTAGTGATGGGATGAGTCGAGTATAATCGAGTTATTAGGACTCGTAATGTTCGAGTCGGGCAGTTATTGCTTATGTCGAGTATAATCAGGTAAAGTAAAAGGTGCTCGTACACGGGCTTGTTTAGTGTCAAATTTGTTGTCGTCTAAGAACAGACTATATCGTGTTGACAATAACATTGCAGTAAGAGTATCGCTGGCAGTACAGACGAGCTACAGTTCCAGCATGACGTATTTTTATTGCCTGTTTTCGGGGCATTTATACAAGACTCGTTTGAGTCTACTCGTTTTATGCTTAACTGTCGCGAGGGGTAGACAATTCAGCATTTCTACGGAGCTCATCGGCTGTCATAATTGGTGACTGACCAGTAAGTATAGATTCTTGTTTGTTCCCCACACTTACGCTGCTGAAGGTCAAGTCATGGTCAAGTCCTATAAAACCCCATTACGAAAAGTTTTATATGCACAGCTTATGGCCTTATGATCACTGGTTTTGGCAGAGGGGTGGGTACTCTTCTCGATGCTATGTCCTGGCTATTTCGTTTGAGGCGTCTCCGTAGCAGAATGAGAACGCATTTTTTATACTCGACTCGATTCAAATCTTCAATCGAGTGTGTAAGTACATCACTAGTCGACGACCTTACAAGTCATTATATTGGTCGGATGCGACTGACTGCCGGTTCCGTTATTATTGTTAGCCATTTAACCTTAATTTACATGTTTTTTTAAGTATATTTAGCTTAACTGTGTGAGGTAGTAAAAATATTTATTTATAGGAGAGGGGAACATAATGAAATGTTTTAGTTTTGATTTGAAATCTATAGAAATGAATTGGTTCGTTTGTAAACGTATCACTTGAGAACGGCTGGACCGATTTAGCATTATTTTAAATGTCCGCAAGATTCGCCATTTTCATCTTTCATGTCATGTCATCATTCATTTTTTATGTATAATGTGTATTTTTTAAATTTGATATCGCTATTAAATACTTGACACTGGCAAAATACCCATTAATTTGTGGGTGAGGCCACACTTCATTTTATTCCATTGTATTTCATCGAATTTCATATCGTAAAGAAAGAAGAAGAAATGTCCGCAATTTTCTGAATAAGCTTTTTAGGGAAAGAATGATGTTCGTGAAATTCATATATACATAGTTTGTTCGTCTGTCGAAAAAATAACCGAGTGCAACCTCGGAAACGAAAGGATGGTACATGTTCGGTTCAAGACTCCTAGCTGTGGATTTTTTATATTCATCTTCTTTTTTATTTTGGCAATCGGCTACAAAATAGTGTCATTCTTGCCAGTGACACGTAAAATGGTTCCTCGTTGTGTTAAACGTCAATTCGCCCGGGCCGTGGTTCTTTTGTTATTTTTCGTTTGTGGAAATATCTCCGTGCCCTTTGGACCCACTGAATGAGGTTGTTTGACGCAATGTTGCCGTGTTCGTCGGCCGTTAAACACAGGTGTTGCCAACGAAAAATTACTTTTAGTTATGATGACGCACAGAATAAAAAGATTTCGTGATACGCCTGGAAATACCTGCGATTATCGTCTTGTTAAATGCAATCAGATAAAAATAGACACAGAGACTTGACTACCTGACAAAATCATTTTTTTTTTGTTAAATAAGGTGATTTATGAAGGTGGAATTTATTTATATACATACCCCCAAATTTATAGACGTTATACAACTTTATCAAACGTCATATAGTACAGCGCAAAGCAAAACTCTTGTGCGCAGTACTATATGACGTTTGATAAAGTTATAAAACGTCTATAAATTCGGGGGTAAATGCTTTTTTTTGTGTTCATAATAAAATGTTATTAATGTAATTTTCTTTATATCTTTAGTTTGTAAATATTTAAGTTATTTTCTTTGTAATTATAGTATTGATTAATAAATATTAAAAGTAAAATGAGTAAGGTTTTTTAGGGAATGAAAAAAATGAAGATTTTGCCAGAAAAAAAAACTGCTCTGTCAACTTCTCTCAGGTCAGCTAGACCGCCCAGGTCGTGAACACGGCTTAATAGTTATGGCTACCCGGGTTCGGTGCCCGTGCAAGTGATACTTCTTCTTTTTTTAGTTCGGCAATCGACTACCTACAAAATGGTGTCATTTTTGCCAGTGTTAAGTATCTTCAGAGTTCAGAGATGTTTTAAATATAAGGATACCCTATTGATAATGATGATGTTGACGACGACGAGGATGATAATATAAATCTCCTACCCTTATCAGTAAAGCTGTGGATACTTTACTTTAACTTCCTTCACTCGTGCACGTTTATGAACACACAATGGTTAATATCCCACTAATATTACACATTATATATCAAAGAAACACAATTTTCAGAAAATAAATCAACATTGATAACTTCACTGTTCAACTTTCCGCCAAAAAGTCTAAAGTGATACTTATTTAGATGTCTTGTAAGTACTTAAGAGCTTATCTTATTAGCTCGTTGCTTAAGAATTAAGAGTGTATAATCTAGAAATGTGTGAGAAAGTTCTACCAAGATTTCTAAGATTTAAATTTAGAACAACAAATTTATTTATAGCTTTAAAATTAGTTCAGACATCCTTCTTTATACAATCTGCATCTTTACCAAACGTAACTAGCTCATACGAGATATAAACAAACCAAAAACAACCTTATGCACACCGCATACGATTCAGATTAATTCCCAAGATATAATCTAGTGGTTATCCTATAAAAACAAGCGAAAACCGACTTTACGATATGAAGAACAAACAGAACAAAGTTGAAATAGTTAGTGGAATTGAAAACGTAAATACCATCATTGTGTCTAAATGAAATTCAACTGTAACAGCGTGAATACAAGGTGTAATATCGCCTGTGCTGGTATGTCGGTTGCAACGTTTGGCATGTCGTCGCAGAGGTGAGTTCCGTACTAAGTACGGGCTGATACGGCGACTTACGCACACACATACAATCACGTTCATTCACACTGGCGACGCGTAAGGATGGGGCTATATCGATATATAGCTCATTTAAATATTTTATCGTGATATTTATCGATATACGACATTAATACACGTTAAAATGTATGCGATGGTATTAGGGCTGAATATAATAGCTGGCATCTTACTAAGCGCACGCGCAGACTGAGCAAAATTTCTTATGACAGGATTCTATCAAAACATTGGTCACTAACTTACTTGGACAACAATGGCAGGCCACCATTGCGACCCAGAAATAAGGAGAACACAGTAATTTCTCGATAAATCAAAAATAATATTTTTTAATCTGCAACTCTTAACTTTTTTGGCTCTATGATAAAGGATGAGTCATAGACGAAACTGAAAAAAAAACAGCATAGAGTATTAAACAAAACCAATCAGGACTAACCAAGATAAACTAGCTTTTATATTATATTTTTTCTATATTTATCAATATTAAAATACAGTCCCGTACAATGACCTTTTATACAACCAGTTTTAATGATCAGAATATTTATATTTATGTTTACATACATAATCAAAATAAAACTAGCGCATACCACGCGCTAGGCGCAATAAGATACAATTAAAACTTTTAATAATTTTGAAAAAAACTTATCACTGAAAAGTTATTTCAATCTAGTTATAACAGTGACTTGGTTTAACAATAAGCGTTTTAACGCCTCACTGTGATAGGTCACGCTAGCGCAGTGAGGATTATCCGACTCCACACATTTTAAATAACTGTTCAGTGCCTCTTATACAACTAAGCTTCCTCACGATCTTTTTCGCTCACAGACACACAAATAATCAATTAAACACCATATCTAAAATAACAAACTGTTACATCACACCATAAAAAATATTTAACAACCATTATACCAATTAAATAAATCGATTTAGGCAACTCCATTGTCGATATACGTAACATCCCTATCGCTTGCATAACGCACACTTGCGCGTGCGCCGGACGCTGTTGCAGCGATCCTATGGCCAGGAAAACTAGAGATAAGTAGATATTTTAAGATACATGCGGTACCTATTTGTAGATCTAGGGACCTCGGCGACGTTTTAACATGGCTAGGTACCGGGGCCCCAAGTCTTTGACCGATATCCCATACAGCATCTGTCAAAAGTGACAGTTACTATGCGGTTGCTGTTCGATTAAGAATCGATTGTGTTAGCAGACTTGAGGCCCGGGTGTTGTACAAAATAGTATACTTAACAGAACTTTTCAGGAAATTTTCAGTGAAGTTTCCACAGCTTTACCGATAGGGGTAGGGGATTCATTACATCATCATTATCGTCGTCAACATCATCATTCACAAAACAACGCTTAAGATGTTTTACTGGTCACTGGCAAAAAATATCACGAAGGCATAGATTAAAAAAAAGGAAGTTAACATTTAACGAGGTTCGGGTACCGATTTTCCTTTAGCGTTTCCAATGAATTTTAGGAGGTAAACAACAAGGACAATATTTTTGGGTATCGTACCGAATCTTTATACTTTCGAAGATAATAGACGCTGACAGAGTACCAGGGCCCCAAGTCTGTAAGTAATTATGAATCGATTGTGTTAGCAGACTTGGGGCCCAGACCAACAGCCATCTTCGTCTGCACCCGTGTCCTTTCAAAGAAAATCATCTATCAAGGCTGTACCCAGTAATTCATTTCGGGGTGGGTCAAGCTCTGCACCAGAGACAATCAGCAACACAACAATCCGAAAAAAGATTCGAAAATATTTAAGGAAGTGCTTATGTATAAAAAGGTGGATTGGCAAAGGTATTTCGGGGAAGGGAGAGAGGGCCCCCCAAAATCCCCTGCTTATAGCCTTGGTATACTATACAGGCTATATAAAAAACAGGAGAGAAAGATTTGTGAGTTTAGATTTAGAGGTAATCTCGGGAACTACAGATCCAATTTTGAAAATTATATCACTGATAGAAAGCTACGTTATCCCTGAGTGCTATAGGACATCAATCATGAAGGTACCACGGGCGGAGCCGCGGGCAGAAGCTGGTATTACTACAGCAATTATACATCGGTATTGTGATTGCGCGGGCGCTCTGAAACTCGTACACAAAGAACGCGGAATTTATCATTCTGAACGCACTCTTACGACTCAAAAATATGCAAAACGAAAAAAAAAATGTTTGCTCTTCTAGATCACATTTGATGATGAAGTGTTTCCTCAATTTGGTGCCAGGTAGCTAACGGAACCCACAAACCATTTCACCACACTGGCCGTCTCGAAAATGACGTGGTTTTTTTTTGTGTATGCACAAAACTAAACGGACTGGTCTTTACCGGAAAAAAAAGTAATGGCTTAGTCTATTACCGAGCGCGAGGATGCAAATTGCGGTTTCAACTTTCTGTATAACTTTTACGATCGCCGAATATAAAGATGGCATTGTTTTAATTTTATATTTTAACTTACGCAACACTGAGATGTTATTATTATAATAATAATGGAGATTCTCGATACTATTAATTTACTTAATGTTATAAAAAAAAGTCTTGGCCTCAACTTTTTTTTATTGCCTTAATGAGCACAGATAGGTACTTAAAAGAGAATCTGAATACTGAAACTCAACGTAAAACCATCGGGCCTGTTTTATTTTGTTAGGGATTTAGGATTATTTATGTGACCATAGACAAATTGTATGAAGCTATGGGAAAGTATCAATCATATATAGGTTGTACGTAGATAAATAGGTGAAAGCGTTAGATCAGGGCGCGAAATTCAAAATTTCGAAGGTAAGTCGCAAACACTAAAATAACGACTTATTTAATAATAATATCGCCAGACAAAAACACTTACTATATGGTACCACACTAAGCAACGCTTGTACTATGGGTACCGTAATGGACTGAGGGCGAAGTCAGTATATAATACTTATATAGATATTAAACATCCATGACTCGGGTACAAATATTCGTGCTCATCACACATAATCTATCCCTACCAGGATTCGAACACCGGTCCGGTATCGGTTCCTCAAAATTCAAGAATTCCTCAAAATAGGTAATCTCCACTGTGCTTTCTAAGCATTGATTTAATACAACGGTAATGGACTTAAACATTATTGTATGTGACTCAGCGTATGACAAATATGTATGGAATCCTGCTCGGTACGGTCGCCAGAACCTATGGGTGAATGCATGTTTAACAATGTAGATTATACTAGCTATTCCCGCGACTTCGAACGTACGGACTTTGGTTTATGACTTACCCGGACCCTTTTAATTATCCCGGTTCAATTGTCTAGATGTTGATCTTGTTATAAACTATCACCATGGCAAGTTTCATTAAAATTCCTACAGTGGATTTTGAGATACAGTTTTTAGGTCATGCCGTGGGTAGCCAACCGTTTCCTGGATCAAAAAGTTATAATATCACCAAACGAACACACCAACTATATAGTCCCACACTAAGCAACGCTTGTATTATGGGTACCGTACACTGGACTGAGGGTGAACTCAGAATATAATACTTATACAGATAATAAACATCCATGTCTCGGATACAAACATTCATGCTCATCACACAAAGCTTGTCCCTGCCAGGATTCGAACCCGGGACCTTCGGCGCAGAAGCAGGGTCACTATAAACTGCGGTAATCAGGTCGTCAGTATTCTTTAGGTTGTCTCAGGTAACCTATTACCATGTCGCGGACGAGTGCGAAAGCGTTCCCGTGGTCCCCGCACCACAAGGCGGGAGACGGACCACCGTGGGGTTTTAGTCGGTAGGAGTCCGACATAACCCGCTTGTCTCCCCCGAGGCTTGCGGGTATACACGAGGACTTCCTCACGATAAAAAAGGTAACCTATCACCACGTCATGTTTCGTAAAAAAATGTTAAGTCGTTTTCCAGTAACTCGCGTACAGACAAGCGGCCACGGTATCATTATGTATATACAAAAATATATAGATAAGACCACGTTACAATATCTTCTAAAAACAAGGAAATTTATAAGGATAAAAGTTATGGCCAAGTGAAAACACCATTTAGGTATTTTACTGAGATCATATTTACTTGGAAACTTAACTAACTAAGTATGTAAGTAGTAATCGCTTATCCCTCTAATTTATAGACTTGTTATAACTTTATCAAACGTCATATTATAGTACTGCGCAAAGCGAAACTCTTGTGCGCAGTAGTATATGACGTTTGATAAAGTTATAACAAGTCTATAAATTTGATGGTATATATTTTTTTTATAATGGTAGTCGCCAATTATTGGAGCCGATTCGTATATTTGGTGTGTATAGCAACAGACGTAGATCAATGAATTTCAAACATGAAGTGGTACTCGAAGGACCGTTGGCCTTTGAACCAGAAAGGTTCTAGAAAGTAGTGTAGGATGGTCCTCTCAAGGTAGGCCTAAAGCACACGCTTCTCAGGAAGTTGGTGGATGCGAGTCGCTGAGGACACTGATGAAGTCATTGGGAGACGTCTGTTTCCAGCAGGAGACGTCTTTTGGCTTATGGATGGACATTGGTACTTAACATCGCTGTCCAAGTTAGGATATAATAGTGCATGGTACTTACCATGACCGTCTAAATTGGGGTATAACAGTGCATCACACAGCTAGACAGTTCAGGAAATAGCGTGATGTTATTTACCAAGTTAACCAATTGAATATAGCGGTGAATGTGCATTTAACTGGCTTAGTTACGATTGCAGTTAGCTTTTACGTAACGACTGGTTGAGAGTTCCGTGGAAGTGAACAGTACCAGTGATAAACGCGAAGTTAATATTCGCACAAGGGAAGCTGACAATTTTTATATTTTTATAACATTATATTATATCCTTAACGGTGAGAGCACCAAACACTTGAAAAGTCCCTCATACCCCATCTCCCATTAAAAATATTTAAGACTTGCTGTCCCGGGGAACTTCGTACCGCCTCACAATCAAATGTATGGGACACTGAATTATCTTTATTGTTATTTATTCCCCGTTCGAAAGGGTTTCCCATATAACACACACCTAGGTCTTTCATGGACAAGATCGTTTTGTTTTTCGTTTCAAAATCCAGGAAAGTTACGTTATTAGGCCAGTCGTTCGATGGGTAAGTAAAATTTAAGGGAATCCCAATGAATAGGAATCCCCTTAAACGACAATATCTCATTGAACGAATTGTCCGGGCCCTGCTTTTGTTAGCATGTTAATAGATCAAAAGGGCGATTTCCCGACTAACAAATTATTATTTTCTAAGATCTTGAAGCAATATGGGGCATTTCGCTGCCAACCACAATGGGGTCTCAGCTTGCAGATATGCGAAGGAAAAGTGTAACCTCAATGACTAAAACCTATTTAACAGTTACATAACTGTTATCCAGCAGTTGCTTGTGGGTAACCACGAAAAGACATAGGTGCGTACGTTACGCTAAACTTATTTCAAAACTATATAACTGGGTTGGTTATACAGTCAATGAATAATACACTTTGACACTACGATTTTACAGCTTAAAATTGTACGCAAAGTAATCATTGAATCGGTAACAAATTACTTACACAATAAACACTTTATGTGAATGGTAATGAAGTTCATATTGGATTGAGTTCTATGTCCTCTTTAGTTAAATTTCCTTTGTTACCTAATCATTTGTCAATTAATTTTCAAGGGGCGTACTACGCACCACTCTTATTAATTATTTCAATTTGTATTGATAGAAAACGATCCTCATAATACTTTTTTTAAATTACGACTGCTCAATGTTATGGTCTGTGGTCCCAGCCCGACTATTCAAAACATGCAGTCGATAAACGAGGCCCGCGGTCCCAGTAGACAGCGGTCCGAGTCGACTAGCTCGCGCTTTGTAATCTTAGGTCACTGGCTTGTTAAAATCATTACACTCTTGTTTCTACTGCAGTCGGGTATCGTGTTGCGTATGTAAACATTGATATCAATTAACAGTCCACGCGTACAAAGGTCTCCGATTAATATTCACAATTGCGATATACTACGCGATAGTATTGAATTATGGACACGTGCTAACGCGCCGCCATCTTTACTATGATCGCTATATATATTAAACTAGCTGTTACCCGCGACTTCGTTCGCGTGGTATTTAACAAAGACAACCGTTAGCAACAGCCTGCTCGCGCGTTCCGAGCCCGCGGGACGCATTTCAGGTTGTTGCTATCAAACTTAATCAGGCGCAACGCTGCAACATTGGTTTTAATTTTTTTGCGTGAGATCCTATGTTTTTTTTCTAAAATAAAAGTAGCCTAAGTTACTCCTTGTTACATCAGCTATCTGCCAGTGAAAGTCCCGTCAAAATCGGTCCAGCCGTTTCAGAGATTAGCCGGAACAAACAGACAGACAGACAAAAATTGTAAAAAATGTTGTTTTGGTATATGTACCGTGTATACATCCAAATGCACTTGGTAAAAAGCGGTTATTTTAATATTACAAACAGACATTCTAATTTTATTTATTTGTATGTATAGATTGGAACGGTGCAAGGAGGGTGTAGATTGGACAATAGAAAGGAACGAGTAATGAACGAAGGAATGAAATGAAATGACGAGAGGAATGACATGAAGACGAGAAAAGACGAGGAAAATTTAAAAAACAACGAAAAGATAAAACCGATTACATCACGTGTTTTAATTGAATTTAATTACAGCATACTACACTTATATAACACCAAGCAATGACTGAATATGGCACACAGTACCCGAAATATACACGTATAAAAACCTCATCCGACACCGCTGCAAATAGCATGTGTTTTTTGCATCGCGCGCTGGGAACCATTGTTCATTCACTCCCAGAGTCGTGAGAAACATATTATGGTGTGCAATTTTAATTGCCAGCACTATATATATATTTTTTGTATGCATTTATGAATCTCGATCCGCGAAGAATAGTATTCAATGAAAATAGCAATTCGCTGAGGTGCGGACGGCATGTGATGACTCGATCAGGGCCCCAAGTCTGCTAACACAATCGATTCATAATCGAACAGCAACCGCATAGTAACTGTCACTTTTGACAGATATCCCATACAATATCTGTCAAAAGTGACAGTTACTATGCTGTTGCCGTTCGATTATGAATCGATTGTGTTAGCAGTCTTGGGGCCCAGCATAGTTGCTGGTGACTCAAGCTCTGCACCGAGGACCCTGAGTTAGAATATTGGTACGGGCTAACTTAGTGTGATGATCACGAATGTTTGTACCAGAGTCATGGTCGTTTAATATTTAGCGGAAAAGGGAAGATCTTCTAGCCAGGTGCCTGGCGGGGCGGCCACTATGCCCCGACGGTTATTGTCGGGATCTTGTATATATGTATGTTACGTGCTCCGAAAACTCTAATAGCGCGTTTCAGGATTGTATGGAGAATTGTCAATTGTTCTGAATGCGTCTGCAGCGCCATCTGTGTAGCTTGTGGCGCAGTTGAAGAGGTCGCTACAAATATGTATACTATAGTGGGATCGCGCCATGTCTATTGTACGGTACCCATAATATATAAGTGTTGCTTAGTTTGAGTTATATATTTTAGAGTAGCAACCTTGGAGTCTCGCTCATACATATTCTGTGTTGTATGTAGGTACCTCTTTGTTACTATTTCTTGTTCGCCCACAGTTCAGTTAGTATTGGTCCCTTTAGCAAGATCTTTGAGGTACTCAGAGCTTTATGTTTTGTTATTATTGTTACAGAGGTCACTATGAAACCTGATTGGTAGACAATTCAGTGACTCCATCTTTAATTTTAATATAAACTCAGAATCTGAATCAGAATATTTTTTATTGAGAGATTTATGAGAGAATTTTGAAAAGTCGAGTAATGCCTTTTTTATTTTAATTTTATTTACTAACGTTAACATATTTATGATTTATTTATTTTTAGGAAATAACACATTCCAACTTCATCATTCAACTTCGCGTCAAAACATCGCATTCCATTTACCGTAAAGCAAGAAGAAGAATTATTTATTGTTACTTTTTAAACTTATTTTTATCGTAACGATTTGTAGATGCGCTACTTAAAGTCATAAGTATTATTATTGTTTTAAAGAGTTCAGAATTCGAGCCCATTAACCTCCGACCTTCCAACTCCGTACCAGCTCAACGGATTGTACATTGGCCAAACAATTGAATAAATTGTGTGCCACAATGTTTGGTCAGCGGCCGAAAATATTTGACCTCAATGGGAATTAGGATTAGGTACATACGGGACGTCCTTTGGACATTGGACCTCAAACGAGGGGCCATGATGATATTTTATTTTAAAGAAGTCTCAATTATCTTGTTTATTCATTTGTTTCTTTTTTTTGAGACGCAAAAGGAGTTGGGTATTAAAATAAAAGAGGAGTAATTTAAATTTGGAACGCATCATAAACATTGTTTTTTTATTTGTAAAACAGCCAGGCATAATACGCGTAGCGCTGCATAACGCTGTAGTACACATTACATAAGTGTGTCTAGGTCATTGGTCATTCGCTAAGAAGAGACGAGACGCTAACGAGAAACATAAACACTAGAGATATGACGTGCATAAGCGATTTTTAGTCGAAGCATAATATTAAGATAATTAGAGTTGTCACTTTTGTAATTTTTGTATTGGCAGGTTTACAGAACCTGCCAATACAACCTTTTGTCTGTGCACGAGTTTGCCTACACTGGATTACCTTAGAAAATGAATTATTAATGTAAAAGGGATAGCTAAAACATGAAATGGATTTTTTTTGGCGGGAACTTGAACTGTGAAGTTGTCAATTTTGATTTATATTCCAAAAATGTGTTCCTTTGATAAATAGTGTGTAATATTAGTGGGATATTAACCATTGTGTGTTTATAAACGTGCACGAGTGAAGGAAATTGAAATAAAATAGTATAACTTAACTGTTCAAGTTCTCCCAAGATGTCCGGTAAATTTTCAGTAAAGTATCCACAGCTTTACTGACAGGGGTAGGGGATTCATATCATCATCGTCATCAACATTGCTATTATCATCAGGGGTACATATAATTCAATAACAATTATCAAGAATTACTCGACACTGGCAAAATGGCACTATTTTTGTAGCTGATTGCCTAGAAAAAGAAGAAAAAGAAACATACAATTTGTGAATAGCTTGCACCGCGGGTGACGCCGAAACAAGTAGACACACCAGAATATACATTTATAATTACAGTGCAGCAAAGACAATTCGCATGATCACAATACTGGGCGTACTCTCTTTCACTTTTAACCTCAAACGTTTGCCATTTTCGCGCCAAGCGCCCGCCATCTTGGAATGGCTGACCTTTTGCTGCGTTCATATTTTATACTTATCTGTAACAATAGTCTAATTTTACAAAGAGATATGTACGTACGATGTGGTTTTTAGGCTTCAGAATGTCGAATTATTGGTCGTGCGTGGTTTCATACCTGTACCGGCATGGATTTATGTCAATTACTTACTTTTTAAAACATATCATCATCTGTACAAATAAATAAAATTGGAGTGTCTGTTTGTAATATTAAAATAAACGCTTTTTACTAAGTGCATTTGGATGTATACACGATACCTATACCAAAACAACATTTTTTACAATTTTTGTCTGTCTGTCTGTCCGTCTGTCTGTCTTTCGTTTGTTCCGGCTAATCTCTCAAATGGCTGGACCGATTTTGACGGGACTTTCACTGGCAGATAGCTGATGTAACAAGGAGTAACTTAGGCTACTTTTATTTTAGAAAAAAAAAATAGGATCTCACGAAAAAAAATTAAAACCAATGTTGCAGCGCTGCGCCTGATTAAGTTTGATAGCAACAACCTGCAATGCGTCCCGCGGGCTCAGAACGCGCGAGCAGGCTGTTGTCAACGGTTGTGTCTTTGTGAAATACCACGCGGACGAAGTCGTGGGTAACAGCTAGTAAAATATATAATCAAACTATTTCAACCGGCGACCCAAGGGCTGGGCATTTCCTCGCTCAGCGAGAAGCTTTAGCTATTCAGCGAGGAAATGCGGCCAGCGTCTTGGGCACGCTATCGCATGGGCCCAATTTTTGACACTGTTTGTAAATATTAAGTTGCTTTTCTATACTCTTTTTAATTTATATTAGTTTTGTATAATAATGTAATTTTCTCTACATATATCTTTAGTTTGTAAATATTTAAGTTATTTTCTTTGTAATTATTGTAGATAATAAATACCTCATAATCTAATCACAACTATTCTGCTCTATAAAAATGACAACTAAACTAAATTTGAAGCACCGTGCGAAGCCAGGGCGCGTCACTAGTGGTTTACAATTACAAAAGAGAGATTAAAGGAGTCTTGATCCGCTTTTCCATATCATATTACGTCTAACAAGTAAAGAAGACTCATGCTAAGTATTAATGTCAAGTATTGAATGACGTTTTACGGTTAAATTATCAGTTTAAAGGCAGGGTAATAAATAAACAACTGTCAACACAATTTCGACTTTATTGGCATGATGGGAGGTTGGACGTGTATGCCACGTTAAACTATTTGTAATATCTATGACAGCTGTTTTAATCCATTTGGTTATGGGCCCCTTGTTTAAGATACATTGCGCGCTCAAAAACTTCACCCATCACTTTCGACATAAATTCGATGTATTTTTACTATAGGCAGTAAAAGTAAACTTTACCCAAAGTTTTCGTTACCATGACGTTTAAACTCTGTATATGTTATGTGCTTCGAAACTCTCATAGCGTGTTTTAGAATTGTTAGGAGATTCGTCAGCGCCATCTGTGAATCTTGTAGGTGAAGTGATCGCTACAATTCTGTATTCTGTAAACACGAATCTAGCTACAAGTGGTTCGGCTAATACATTTCAATGGCCTAACAAAAATGGCGACAAGTAAAACGCGCGAAAACACGACATCGGAATAGAAATTGCGTAAAACGTAATCGGTGAGTAACTTTCTTTATGCCTAGGGACCGGGCAAGTAGGACAGTTGACGATTGCAGAGGTATTTAAAATGTTCAAACTGTACGGAATAATAAGTAATTCTTTGCATCGCATTAGGGTTATTACACGACCCAGTTTGTGGCTATATATGGATCCCCAAAAATGCCAGATAGCATCGCATTTAGACCGAATTGAGATGGCTGGAAAAATGTAACTCGTAAAGGGGTATAGCCCAAGAAAGAGGAGAAGGAACGGGACGGGGGCGTTTGCGTAACATTGGAACACAAGAGACTTATTATAATACCAGAGACAACGGGTAGAGATTTTGACAGATTGGATTTCTATCAATTATATTTTAATGGTTTCGTATTGTGTGTGTATTCAGCCAGATAGAAGTATCAAAAAAGGATATTATAGTGAAGCGAGTGGTGGATACTGCTATCAATAAACTGATTTATATGAAATAAGCGTGCGACGATTTTTTTACAGCTCTCTTCTCAGGGAACGAATAAAACTAAAATCTTCGGCGTGGATAAATAAAAAACGTCACACTTTTATGTCTTAACAAAAGGTTACGCTGTAACCTTTTTAAAACCTCCGCGCCCTTGGCATATGGTGTCGTTAAAAGAAAGTAATCAATACACACTTGATATTCTCTATGGCGAACGCGAACAAAGAAAAAAAAGCTATGAAGCAAGCCCGATATTTAATGATAATATTCGTTTTACTTTTAACGACCGGCACGTCAAGTGCGAGATTATTCGTAGGCTAACCGTATACTTTATAGTCTACCGTATTTAGACATTTTGTATGGAGAATTGAAAGTTTTAAATACCGTACGCTAGAGGCGCTTTTCAATTTATTTATGGGACACATTAAAAATTTTGGATAGATACTATATATCTGACTTCACATTAGACCGTCTGTAAGACCGAGTGTCAAAGTACAAACACAAGTTACAGAACTCGTCGCTGAGCCTGTGTCAGTCGACAATAGTGTCGAGTGGCAATTTCTCCGTAAATACTTAACGGCACTAACAGTTTAAAAATAAAAAAAACGCCTAACACTAATGCCATAGGTACAACAAACGATTATTCACAATTTGTTTGCAAAATAAATTTATAACATAACTGTTACGCCACAACATAGTGAACTAGTTAGCGGTTACCGATTCGTCATACCGATGATACAATATCGATATATCGGTAATGAGTGTGGGCGGGAACCGCACTATGCATGCATGCAACGATCGTTGTGCTCTTAAAAATGTAAAACGCGATTTGATTTTAAAATAAGAATTACGTAGACAAGACCGATTAGGCTTTATATATTAATTCCGTGTTGTTGGCTAACATAGATACGTACTAAGCTGTTTTTTTTTAAATAACATTATCTTTAACTTACCTTTGATACTGGATACTTATTTTAAATTCTCAAAAGCCGTATACCATACCTGAAAAACAAAATTATGACAATAAGTACATTAATGTAATAACATGGGCGTAGCCAAGGTTTGCTTCAGGGTGACGCAAAGCAAGGAAACTCGAATTGAATCATTATTGCGTATTATTCTACCATGTTTAACATGAGTAAACAGGGTGATACGGAAAGGGTATACTAAGCCTTTAACCTCTACTTATTTCGCCCATTTATAAAAATTACGTCAAGTCAATTTTTTTTTAAATATAAAAAAAAAATTGACTTCACATAATGATTATAAATGAGCTAAATAAGCGCATGTTCAAAGTTTAGTATACCCTTTCCGAATCACCCAATCAGTACGTCAAGTGCGAGTTAACCGTATACTTTATAATCTACCGTATTGAACGTTTTTAATACCGTCCGCTAGAGGCGCTTTTGAATTCTCCATACAAAATGTCTAAATACGGTAGACAATAAAGTATACGGTTAGCTTACGAATAATCTCGCACTTCACGTACTGTAAATGGGTCACGCACTAGGAATGAGCTAGAATAAGAATCTAGTTGTAAACACAGTTTTCAAGATGGCGACCACCACATAGCGGGGTCAACGCGCCGTTGACAGAACAATATGGCCGCTTTCAATTCAAAAGCAAATCTTTTGCATTTGCTAAGCTATAACGGTATATAAATAGGTCGAGCGATTGCGTTTATGGTTGTTTTCATTGACTGTAAAATGTTTTGTTTTATAGGCGCGTTCAGATTTAAGCGGGATTTCCTGCATATGATATCTAAGGGGCATAGTACGTACCTACTTAATATGTCCATATGTTATATATTAGGGGTATTTGAGCTTTAGTTTTGTAGGAGAATAGAAAAGATCAGTGTCTAGTACGTCAAGTGTGAGATTATTCCTAAGCTATATATAGCGTATAGTTTATATTGACATAAAACTAATCTTACGGATTTTATCGCTTGTATTATTTGTTGATTACTTTCCCGACGTTTCGGCTGCTTTACAGCAACCACGGTCACGGGAGGACTGAGGTGGTTGACGTCCTAGTGTCATAGTTTGAACCGGGGTGCTCTCATATTTAGTTGTTGAATATCTAAATCAGTTTAGAATATATCCTAGTTATACCAGAACCGTTGTTTATCTTTATTTTTGTTTTTTTTATCTATGCTCCACACGACACTGCCGCCGCCACGGTCGTTCAGCGAATTCCGCGAGCATCACTATTCAAATCGAGAACACGCATAAAGCGACCCATCCACGTACGATTCCGGAATTAATCGCCAGCTTCCGTGTTCGCAACAAAAGGATACAGATTCGTCTCATTGCTCTTTGTTCAATTCTCTATGACCGGTGCATATAATTACGTAAATATAATTTGCAATAAATACTTTACATGCGCAATTGAATACGCAATGTTATAAGGGAAAATGTTTATATAATGATTATAGATCGTACGAGTATGTCACGAGATGTGCAGAAATAATATTGTTGTTGAAGTACGTACATTCTCGGAGTATTACTGATGTAAGTATTAACTTGATTAAGTACGACTTATATAGATGTTAATCATCCATGACTCTGGTACAAGTTTGCGTGTTCATTACACAACGATTTTACCCACCAGGATTCGAACCCGGGACCTTCGGCACAGAGAGCAGGGTCACTATCAACTGCGCTAAATAGGTCGTCGTATAAGACTAGATGAGACAGAAGGCCTAGCATCGATGTGATCCAGTTAAAAATTGACCTAATTAGATCAATTAAGGCCTTCGTGTGTTACATTACGAGTACAGGGACTGATCAATTATATATTATCTAGAGTTTGAAAAGTGATGTTTTCGAATTGGCGGACAACTTTGACGATATATAAACAACCTAGCTGCGCCCCGCGGTGTTACCCGCGATTAAAAAGTATGTCGATGCCTATCTCATTCTGACCCCTAAACTACCACTACCGATGCAAAAATCATGTCGATCCTTTGGTCGCTTGATGAAAAATTAAAACATTCTATCCCACGGGAACCATACATTTTACCGGGATAAAAAGGCATATGTGCTATTCCAGACTATAATCTATCTCTGTGCCAAATTTCATCCAGATCCGTTCAGCCGTTCTGACGTGATTGAGTAACAAACATCCATCCATCCATTCAAACTTTCACATTTATAATATTAGTGGGATGGGTGGGTATTTAATCGTTCGTATTCTATAGTTTGACACACTTTTGATACCCAAAATATATTGTCGTCTTGCGCATACATTACGCACATAGAGCAGGACGGCAATAAACTTAGTTTGGTCAAGTTTAGCTAACAGAATTAGCGTCACTAAACAAAATAGTTTAATTATTTAAACACACACTTGATTAAACATTCACACGTAGCGTTGCCAATAGCAACGTGACACCACTTTTCAAATGCATTTGTAGAGGTAAATTTGACTACATACAAAACTTCTTGTCTATTAAATGGTCAGGGCATAGACTAAGAAGTTCTGGACATAGATTTTTTTATATGTGTGATCATACCAGAGTGTTTGCAGACTTCACTTGTAGGGCGTGTGTGTTGGCCGAATATTCTAACAAGTCTGTGTATTAAAATGAATAAGTTCAAACATTTTGTTTGTGAATGAATGATAAGGTAGCTAGTAGGTACCACATTACACATCTTGTTCACGGTAATGAAATTAGTTGTTACGTGTGTTTCTCCATGTGTATGCTGCAATTGCTTTTAACTGTTAATAATTAACGATAACCTTGTCAAAGTGAATACATTCCCGCGAACGAAAAACATCTTTTTAGTGATTGTTATGGAAAATTTTAATGTTCCTAGACATTTTGAAGTTATTTACTCACACAAAAAGATTAAGTTATTGAGTTACTTGGACTAATACGGGCAATAATACATAAATGGAAGACGTTATAAATAAACAATACCAATAATAATAATAAGTGTATTTTCTTGCAAATTTTAATTATAATATAATAATTCCAGCCCTTTTTTTTTAATGTCCCACTGCTGGGCACGGGCCTCCCCTCAATGCGAGGGGGGATTACGCCATAGTCCACCACGCTGGCCCTGTGCGGATTGGCGGACTTCACACATCTTTCGAGGGGTTCTCTCAGACATGCAGGTTTCCTCACGATGTTTTCCTTCACCGTTTTAGCAAGTGATAATCATGGTTGAAAATGAGATTCGCACTTGAAAAATCCCAGAGGTGCGAGCCGGGGTTTGAACCTGCAATCCTCGTTACCGAGGCAAGCGTTCTACCAACTTGGCTATCACTGCTTTTTTAATTCAAATATTTATAATTGTGAAATAGTTTGATAGACATTGATTTCTTATATTTACGCGAATACTTACTACACATCGAAATAGAACCAATTTTAGCTTGCACTTGTGCTAATTTCAGTAAAGGATTTCTATCTAAGTGCGTATCTTAGCGAACTAAGATGATACTCAAGATACTTTAGTTAATGCAATCAAGTTAATAACCAACAAGACATTTATAATACGGCTTTCAAAACATCTATGCTATCAAACTATTGAAATAAAACAAAGTTTACGAATTTAATCGCGTTTATTTTTGTTTTTACTTTCCCGACGTTTCATGTATGACATAGGATATCTATACATATAAACAAAATTGGAGTGTCTGTTTGTAATATTAAAATAACCGCTTTTTACCAAGTGCATTTAGATGTATACACGGTACCTATACCAAAACAACATTTTTTTTAATTTTTGTCCGTCTGTCTGTTTGTTCCGAGTAATCTCTGAAATGGCTGGACCGATTTTGACGGGACTTTCACTGGCAGATAGCTGATGTAACAAGGAGTAACTTAGGCTGCTTTTATTTTAGAAAAAAAAACATAGGATCTCACGAAAAAAAATTAAAACCAATGTTGCAGCGCTGCGCCTGATTAAGTTTGATAGCAACAACCTGAAATGCGTCCCGCGGGCTCAGAACGCGCGAGCAGGCTGTTGCCAACGGTTGTGTCTTTGTTAAATACCACGCGGACGAAGTCGCGGGTAACAGCTAGTTAATAATAAAAATCATTTTTTAATTGGACAGTAGGTATACGTTTTGCTTTCAAAATGCCAAAGAAGTGAATGGCTCATACAATTTTGATAGACATTCAAGGATAAGTTAAGCCCAGTGCACCGACATTTCAGATTTGATAGTTAATAGTCGACGTATTGTTACAGTTTTATACAGCGTTATTCAGAAAGTGTGAACTGACCTTCGAATCTGCGCTTCTTTAGCTTATTCGTGAACATTATTTGAAGTCACAATTTCGATAAGGGAGCGTTCAAGTATTACGTAACGCAATGTTCGGAAAAAAATATAGCGGACGAAATCGCGGGTAACAGCTAGTCTAAATTAATAGTAGCCTAAGTTACATCAGCTATCTGCCAGTGAAAGTCCCGTCAAAATCGGTCCAGCCATTTCAGAAATTAGCAGAGACAGACAAAAATTTTAAAAAATGTTGTTTTAGTATATGTACCGTATATACATCCAAATGCACTTAGGAAAAAGCGATTATTTTAATATTACAAACATACACTCCAATTTTATTTATTTGTATAGATAGATTTCTTATATTTACGCGAATACTACACTTTGAAATAAAACTAATCTTACGGATTTTATCGCGTTTATTATTCGTTTGTTACATGCCCGACGTTCTCAGAATCGAGTATTTAAAAAATTCAATTCTCCATACCACTGTATGGAGAATGGGAAGTTTTTAATGCTGTCCGCTAGAGGCGCTATTCAAATTTGTCATAAAATGTGTCTAAATACGTAAACTACAAAGTATACAGTTAGCTTACGAATAATCTCGCACTTGACGTGCTGATTTCCCCACGATGGTTACCTTCACCGTACTGCGAGTGATAATCATTCTTCAAATTGACATTGATAACGATTCTACATGTATATGTACTTCAATAACCTTGGCTATTAGTCACATAGTTATATTTAAACACTAGCTGTTGCCCGCGACTTCGTCCGCGTGGTATTTAACAAAGACACACACAACCGTTAGCAATAGCCCGCTCGCACGTTCAGAACCGGCAGCCTTTGTGATATTAAGTGGTTGGCGGGGGTTTATTTTAGAACCCCCCCCGGGTTCTAAAATAAAAGTTAAGTACCTAAGTTACTCCTTGTTACATCAGCTATCTGCCAGTGAAAGTCCCGTCAAAATCGGTTCAGCCATTTCAGAGATTAGCCGGAACAAACAGACAGACAGACAAAAATTGTAAAAAAAATTGTTTCGGTATATGTACCGTGTATACATCCAAATGCACTTAGTAAAAAGCTTTAGCTCTTTGTATAGATTTAATACCCATCCAGTGGGGGCATGTCAATTAACATGCCGGATATCTATGTACCTTTTTTCATGACATTATAGGCAAGTATTTGATCTCGATCTCACCTGATGGTAAGCGACGATGAGATCTACGATGGAGCATACTTGCCTAGAAGGTATCTGTTCACTCGCGACTTGAAAACACCCAGATTGAAGTCAACGGGGAACAAAGACGCCGGTAGCGTGTTCCATTCCTTGGCAGTTCGCACGATGAAAGTAGAAGCAAAACGCTTAGTGCGAACCGAGGGAATGTCAACAGTGTACAACCGCAAAAAGATACCATTTCCCACTGCAGATTTTTGAATGACACGCTTTTTTCCACCTTTGACATAGTTATATGAAGTGCTAGGTATGTACATAATGTTTGTAAATAAACAAATATAGCCAGACGACCGATAGAAGACGGGACCGTATAGTCATACGGTCCCGCAATAAGCAACCCTTGTTTTACGTTCCCGACGTTAAAATAAACGCGATAAAATCCTTAAAATAAGTTTTATTTCAATGTGTAGTATTCGCGTAAACATAAGAAATCAATAAGTATCTCTCGTAATATATGTATATATGTAGCTATGGATTCTTAACATTGCATTTTGATTATAAAAGTTTGGTAAGAATAGTCTATGCCATATTTCGAAACAACGTGATCCTGTCTATGTTTCGACATTATTAAACTATGATCAACTAGGTAGACTATGCATCGATTCAAATCTAGAACGAAATGAAAGGCGCGTGAGTGGGTTGCTTTAAAAAAAAATACAAGTTGTCATGACTTGACAAGTTATCTTTTATAACATTAATTACTGCGGGAGCCGTTAGCATTGTACATAAGGCTTTACAATAATAGCGTAAAATATTTTACACTATTATTGTTGTTTAACTACAATTAACTACCATAGCTTGATGATATGCATTATAATACTATTTGGCGGGTGGTTGTCGGGTCTGGTATATATGTTACGTGCTCCGAAAACTCTCGTAGCGCGTTTCAGGATTGTATGTAGAATCGTCATTTGTTTTGAATGCCGTATTAGCGCCATCTGTGAATCTTGTGGCGATGTTGAAGAGGTCGCCACAAATTCCATTGCCTACCACAATTTTAGATAAAAAAAGTAGCAGAGATCAAAGATCAGGGATACCCAACTGTTGACCAATATAGATTAACATATTTATATTTAAATAATATACTTATTAGCCAGTATTTTTATTATACCATTTGTTTATATTACTGTTAATGACCCCAATATAGTGACGTGATAAGGCTGGCTTTGATATACAAGCGAAACATTGCGGATTTTAGAATTATTACTCACCACGGAAAAACGGGAATATTGTACCAGTTCCTGCGTGATATGATCTTGGGCCTAGCCGCAATGGGGCAGCTGCCCCCCCCCCCCCCTGACTCATGGAGTCATACGAAAATATAAGACCGTATCACAGCAGTAAATGTCAAGAACTTATGCGCCTCTATAGTATCTTGGCAAATAAGAGCAGTAAAACAATTAACACGACACTGGCAAAAAGGCCGTATTTTGTAGGCGATCGCCAACCTAAGCACAGAAGGAGAAATAAATAAACCTGATACGATTCATAACACAGATCCCTCCGGTAAATTGACGTGCGTAAACAACTCTTATCAACTACGTCAGTGGGCTTATACTGCGGTGGCAATCTATTCTCGTGTTTTGCATTTGTAATATCAGGGTTCATGTATAAGCACCATTAATATACTTAAATGAGCAATACTTATTACATGTTGAGTCGTCAGTTCGTCACACACAATAATATCGCCAGACGAACACACCAACTGTACGGTCCCACACTAAGCAACGCTTGTATTATGGGTACCTCCTATTCCTACCTAATATTCCTTTATGACAATGTATTGCTCAAAAATGTAAAAGATCTTTTTAAAAAAAAAGAGCAACCATGGAGTTTCTTGCCCGTTCTTCTCCATAGGAACGGCATTCAGAACGGGTGGTAAAGTAGTAGCATAATATTTTTGTAACTTTTGGCGATTCATAAGTACTGTACTTAATGGTCTACGTGAATAAAAAACATTCTGATTTTGATTCTGATTCTACTGCAATGACAATAAGTACCTACTTCAGAACAGAGCTCATGCTCGAATATAAGACTACCATTCAAATTTAGACTAATTAAGCCGAAGGATAAGGTTTAAATTTAAATACAAACGTTAATAGCTTATAATAGTAATTGTTAAAATTTAAGATCAGAGCGTTGAGACCTGACATTGGATGACGTCATCGCAAGTAGGATGTACTTTCGATTTTCAATTGACCTTTTAAGTCCTAAGCAGTGATAGCCAAGTTGGTAGAACGTTCGCCTTGGTAACTAATAGGGTCGCAGGTTCAAACACCGGCTTGTACAGGTGCGAGCCAGGATTTGAACTAACATAAAATCAACAAATCGCAAAGAAGATTTCTGGATTTCATGTGCGAATCTCATTTTCAATCATGATTATCACTTGCTTAACGGTGAAGGAAAACATCGCGAGGAGACGAAAGACGTGTGAAGTCCGCCAATCCGCACTGAGCCAACGTGGTGGATTTGGCTTAATCCCCCGCGCTTTGAGGAGAGGCTTAACCACAGATCACGAGAGATATGCCGTGCGGTTCAAAATGTATGGGAACTCGCTGTCTCCGTTTTGTACCCACCACTCGCCACAAAACACATGCAATTACATAAAACCAACCAATACGAAGTCTCACACACACACGCGTGCCAATAATTCGGTGCGTGCTGCGTCGTCGCCGCATGCAGCGGCCGTACCACGCGACGGACCAGTTTATTCAAAGTATCGTTAGACGATCTATCCATTGCCTCGTACATTCACTCAGTAGCGAACATAGGTGGTACTTAAAGAGCCATGTATTTTGTACAAAAATAAAAAAGTCGTTGTGCTACATGAAAACTAAAATAACATAATAAAGGCATTAAATATTTTTTGATTTGTTGTTTTTAATGATTTTAAAGACGAATAAATAAAATACTTAATACTGGCTGGTGAAATGAGATTCCATCTTTCGCGTAGTTCACTTTGCTGCTAGTATTTTAGAACACAACCACGGAATAACACGGCATTTAAAAAAAAAGTTAGAGCTCCGATACCGACGTGCAGTTGCAGTCGACTGACGGCGAAAACTCTATGTTAGCGTAATTTTGGCTAAAGGTGAGCGCAAGCCCACCGCTTTCATAACATATCTCCTCTAATATATCTGTGGGCTTAACAGTGGCACATAAACAATATATTGGCCCTTTTTAAGTCCTATCTTTAAGTTAAGACTCTAATACTTTTACTTGACAACAGTGTCAGGGACGAACATTATTCGCAGATCATGTAAACATCTGTCATGTCAAGGCAAATTTTCAGGAAAATGATAAATTCAAGATAGGAAAAAATTTAATATTCTTGGCCTCAGGTATATATACACCACAAGATTAAATGGCATTCTAAAAAGTCTACGCGTCATTCAAAAATATATGTTGAGCTGTTTTAAATAAATTAACAAATATTACAAACAGAGAATTTCATGGGGAACATGAAATTCTCTGAAGATGTCTGATGAATTTTTAGTAAGGTATCCACAGTTTTACTGTTAGGGGTAGGTTAGTCATTTCATTATCATAATTGTCATCGATATCATTATCATTCGGGGTTCTTTATAATTTTTACAACAATTATCAAGAAATATTCGACACTGGCAAAAATGGGTCTATTTTTTAGCCGGTTGCCAACCATAAAAATATGATGAAAAAAGCGATCGGTTATTAGATCTTTTGGTTATTACTAGGAATCTACTATTTATGGAAAAATAAATACTATGCTTTGGTAATGGCGACAAGAATTTTTTTTTTTATATGTTTCCTTATTTTACCGCGCAAAGATGATAACATTTAGACACAACCTCTTTAATATGACCTACATTGTGAAACATCAAAAATACAACTTCGTAACGAGGTAAAATAAACCAAAAAGTATATTTAATTAATTCGCGAAACATAGGCATTACAAAATGTATGCGAATCTCAGAATCTGAACGCACTCACTCGTGTATTTTAATTCCTCAAATGCGCGTTTGCAAAGACGACAAAAAAGCGTACCATTGCAAGACCTCAAGACACAGTGAGCTCTTTATGCGTAGATCGGGCCGCAAGTAACAACTAAATATGAGGGTACCCCAGTTCAAACTATGACACTAGGACGTCAACCACCTCAGTTCTCCCGTGACCATGGTTGCTGTAAAGCAGCCGAAACGTCGGGAACGTAAAAGTATCGGTCATATCTACGTAGGTACGCACGCCTTAATAATATTTCATATTAGCCCTTTCTTTGCTCAGATTTGTAGCCGAGTCTCAGAGGCTAATTAACATTTTGACACGCTCACATTGCTATTAAACTTCGCTTAAACATTATTTAAAAAGTTAAGAAAAAGTTAAAGTCACATTTCGTTTTTTTTAGGACACACACAATGACTCGTTTAGAGGCGAAACACGTGTCGAATACTTTCTCAGATTCGCTTCGTTTCGCGGAAAATTGAAATTTATTTGAGGTCCCGTCACTCGTGACAGATACGTTTCCCCACTAACATCTTAGAGGAGTTCGGTGTTGCTGGCTTCTTTATTTATCGATCAACTTGTTTGGTTTATAATTGGAAAAGTTGACAAGCCGAGGGTCAGTGGTGGGTTCCTCTTCCCCCATTTGTTTAACAATGAATTTCCGCCAATTATCGCCTAGTTCTATCAATCACACACAATGTTATTTTCCTCATTATTAATTATATATTAACGTTTGCAATTAAACTCGTGTTGAAAACCATGGAATTAATTAACGACAACATTATTTAAAATACAAACCTAATTATTTTCCTTAACATTAATTACTGAAGCCCCAATTAGGTGGTTCGGTCTTGACCACGTTTTACACAAATCATAGGTACTCTTCGTGCTAAGCTGTACATAATTAATGTTGTATGTAACACGCAATAGTAACCACAGATTAAAAATGCCTAATTATTCCTTATTAATACTTACATAATTTGTTTATAAGGTTAATGCAATATTTACAGACTCAAGTATATATAGATAGGATGATCTTAAATAGTATACTAAGCCTAGAAAACTGCGCTTCCATTGGCGTATTTTTAATCTCTAAGTCTTGTCAGAATTTCAAAATGGCTATAAAAAAATGCTCACAAAAAAATCATAACTGTCGTTGGGAACATTTTTTTTTTTAAATATCGCGATCCTGACTTCACATAATGATACACTCATCATCCTGCATGTAGATATTAGACATCCATGACTTGGATACAAACATTCATGACCATCTTGCTTACTCTGCGTCTATTATTTTCTTTTTATACATATACAATCCAGCTTGTAATACACGACTAACTAAAAAAAATACGACGAAAAAAAAACCAAATAATTCTCTCTTATTTACCGCTTGCGTCATGGCGGCCGCGACCTTCCACAGATGTATGCAAATAAAGACCGGTGCGAGCGAACGAGGAATATTTAGAATTCATAGATTTGACACTAATCAATAATACCGTTTGGATGTCTTCGTAAATAAACGGTCTATAAATAAACATGCGAGTGTAGATGTAGTAAAAACAAAAGAAGTGTTATTAGTTTTAAATTTAGAAATAAAAAAATATTGACCGATTATTTAAATAACTTTAAGAACGATAAATACTCTTTGGTCTGAAAAAAGACTTACATATTTAACGTTTGAAATAAAATTCTAAAGTTTATTCCAATTTCAAATTTGAAGTTGTATCTTTTTTTTTTAAATAAAGATCCGCGCGACCTTCACAGCTTCAAAAGCAAACAATAGGTACATACGTTACTTATCTATATTGCTAAATGCATTTAAATAACGTAGACTTTGGACTCATGATATTAGATGACCTTTGGTTTGTATACTTAAATAAAAGCATGAATAAAAATCAGTTGCTTATTATGAAGCGTTAGAAATAAACAATCATAATGTCTAACAGAATACATGACAGAAATTTAACCAACTATACAAGGATTGTCTATGACCTCCACTTTACGCGAGGGGGGTCCAAGCTATAGTTCAAAATACGATGGCGATGGCGCGATGGCTAACTTAAATGTTTTCACGTTTGCCTTCACCAATCAGCGAGTGATTATCATACTTATTTAACAAAAAAAAAACAACAACCAAATTGAGAACCTCCTCTTTTTTGAAGTCGGCTAAAACTAGCCTCCGCCCGCAGCTTCGTCCGCGGTACCCCGGTAATACATAGCACTCAGAGATGTATTTTCCTATTGGTAAAAGAAATTTCAGAATTGGATCGGTTGGTCCAGAGATTTACTCCCTACATCCAAACTCACTTACCTTTACATCATATAATACTAATAGGTATCATGAGTTTCGCGATTATAATTCCAAAAAAACATTGAAATAAAACTAATCTTAGGGATTTTATCGGGTTTATTATACTTTTTTACGTTCCCGTCGTTTCGGCTGCTTTACAGCAACCATGGTCACGGGAGGACTGAGGTGGTTGACGTCCTAGTGTCATAGTTTGAACCGGGGTACCCTCATATTTAGTTGCTGTGCGAAACAATAAATAATAAACGCGATAAAATCCGTAACATTAGTTTTATTTCAATGTGTAGTATTCGCGTAAATATAAGAAATCAATATTCCAAGAAACAGTTGTTTTTAAATGAAAATAGGTATGTCAGATCATTGTTTAATAAATATAGAAAGGAAACAACAAGAAAATCACGTTTTTATCACAACATAACAGCATTAGCGATGCCAAAACGACTTGGTTGGCGTGTTTAGCTGAAACCTGTTTGATAGTAACAATGCAACAGGTATACCTATCTGTGTACCAATGAATAGCACAGATTAAATACAGTGTGGACACGCCATTTTCATATCATCAAGTCACATCCATTATTTTATTTATAATGTGTATTTATTTAATGTGTTATTGCTATTAATTACTTGACGTTGGCAAAATACCCGCTAAGTTGTGGGTGAGGCCATTTGCATATCCATTTTATTTCATCGCATCGCAAATTCGTAAAAAAAATAAAATAAATACAGTGTGTTAGTGGCTTCGTAACTAAAACTGATGCCATGGTTTCAATTCATGATTCTGGACCAGAGTTGGAATATTCCGTTGTATAAAAAAAAAACATACCGGTCGCCCCCTATTACATTGGGACCAAATACCGTTGGCGAATTGTGGGTCCACTGCAGTGCATCTTTGCTTAGCCCTTCGTGGATTACAGGCGTGATGGTATATCGCACTTATCGATACAAAATACCTGGGCCCCAAGTCTGCTACCACAATCGATTCATAATCGAACAGCAACCGCATAGTAACTGTCACTTTTGACAGATATCCCATTCATAATCGAACAGCAACCGCATAGTACCTGTCACTTTTGACGCATATTGTATGGGATATCTGTCAAAAATGACAGTGGTTGCTGTTCGATTATGAATCGATTGTGTTAGCTGACTTGGGGCCCAGGTTTTAGTACTTGTGATATTCCACACTAGACAACATCGGACGGAACGGAATCGGATAGCTGGTGGTGTTTTTTTTTTTGTAACGTCACAAGGAGCTTTTTTCCAATAGACCTAATTGTCCAGCCAAATAGAGTTGAAATTCGTTCGACAGCTAAATAAATGCGCTTGTTTGTTTATCGTTGTAGCTGATTATATGAGTTTTCCTTTGTTATGATATGACTGCAGCGGGTTCTCATTGTTAAAGATGGTTGCCAACAAATATTATTGTATTAAGACATGTTTAAATAGATGTTATTATGAAATAAACTGGTATATTATGAAATAAGTCGGAAAAAAAAACAACCATCGTTAATATGAAAGGTCACGGAGTTAGAACAAAAACAAAGTTGGAGGTCGTAGATTGGCAGGATCACAACACTGTCGGCATTCGCTCAATGTTATTGCCGAAAATACGAAAAATAACTTGGTCAGACATAACTTGACCTACACTCAAAAAACAAATTTCATGCAGTGGAATTTTTCACTTCAAATACACGTAGTCTCTAAAGTAGGGATACCAATATATCCCTGTAAATATTAAGGACACGAAATAAACTAACTATAAGGCTTAATTTTTTAATGCGAATAACGCGTCTCAACATTCATGATATCAATGCCAAAATGAACTAACCTCGAGTTTCCTTTGCCTACTTTTCCATTCGATCCAAATTCAATTTCACTGCCCGCGAAACTTGTGACCAAAGGCATGTCGCCTTCCGCCATTTTTCTTTTTAATAAAAAAAAAACAACAACACTTTAAAACGAAATAAGTTTTAGTATTTGTTATAACACACGACTCGTCTCCGCGGCGGTCAGCGTTGCACTAAGGCTGAAGGTTCGCGCGATTATTTTATTGATGTAAATGGACGCTATACTGACAGATAACATATGACGGCTGGCCGTCGTGTCAGTGATAATTGGTCATGTTTATGCGAGAGTGCACCATGCTGGGATAGGTATCGCGGATGTCTCTCCACATCGCCACAAGAACATACCTCGTGCCTTCATCTCGTTGTTGGCAGAGTCCAATGTTTGGCGAAAACTACAACCTTTTAAAAAGTACCTCATCATCCACATTCATGCACCACGACTTGACCTTTTGAAGCCATGAATTAAGCGCTCTCTATCTAGACTTGCTTATTTTGCAAATAACCAATAACCTGAGCACTAAGTCAAAAAACAGTTCAGGGCTAAATGGTTCTAGAAAGGCATATACGAGTCTGAAGACTTAGTGTGGACTTAGTGTGGTGTGGTGGTGGTCCGGTTATATCCCACGCAAGTGGATACCAATGACAGAGGAACATATTGGGTGGAGGAGATTGGGGAGCCCATGTCTAGCAGTGGAGTTCTTTTCGCTAGTCTTCGGCTTTCGGCTGAGGTATGCTCAAATAGGCTAAGATCAAGTTTTCTTGGTTGTGTGCTTCCAGTCTAATTACCCATATTCGATTTTCTGGTAAGGATTACCGATTCTACAGACCACACTCTCTGTAAGAGTTAAGTCAATAGCATAACTACAATAAGCCAGATCGTTAATTTAAATGGATTTGAGTACTTACAAAACAAAAACAATCTTAATGTTTCTGTCAGCTGATCAGTCAAAATTTAAAATGCTTATTGTTACCGGAGATGGCGTTGCAACTGACAATGAAGAACTGTCAAAGAATCAGTAATATACAATGGTCTGAAATAGCTATTTGAGTATAAATTGCTATACTTACTTTTTTAGTTGACACTGCCAAAATACTCCTGATGTTGACGCCATATTTTTTTAAAATTAAACTGTTTTTTTTGTTTCTTTACATCACACTAATATTATAAATGTGAAAGTTTGGATGGATGGATGTTTGTTACTCAATCACGCCAGAACGGCTGAACGGATCTGGATGAAATTTGGCACAGAGCTAGATTATAGTCTGGAATAGCACATAGGGACATACTTTTTGATCGCGGGGCGCAGCTATTTGCTCAACGGCAATAGGGGCGAAAAAAAAATCCATATTTCTTGGCTCCATACCGCATGAACGGTCCCGGCTATCGGTCACCGCGTCACAGCAATCTGCCCCGCTGTACCAAGCCGTGTCATCCACTGATTTTCGGTAATTCAGCGCAAAACATACGTAATATCCATATGGGGCGGTGTATCGTGGCCCTCCCTATTGACCACAGATAATGGATTTCGTAGAAGAACACCGGATACAATAATATAGATTGGGTATTCCCGAAAACAACCGTGGTGCATTGTGCGATATTTGAAATTAATTTCTGTACGTCAAATGCGAGATTATTCGTAAGCTAACCGTATACCTTATAGTCTACGTATTTAGACATTTTGTATGGAGAATTGAACAGCGCCTCTAGCGGACGGTATTTAAAACTTTCAGCTCATCATTTGATTTATTTGCAATTGAATTTTGAAAATTAATATTTTTGCACCTAGGTTCTTACCATTTTAATGTTAAAGACCTGCTTAGCGAAGTTGGTACAGACCCTGCCTTCTAAGCTGAGGGTCTTGAGTTTGAATCCTGGTAGGAAACCAACTTTGTGTGATGAGCACGAATGTTTGTACCAGAGTCATGGATGTTTAATATATATATAAGTAATAAATACTGGGTTCGCCCCAGTCTATTGTACGGTACCCATAATACAAGCTGCTGAGTGTCGCACCGTATAGTTGGTGGGTACAAAAATAAACCTTACCACACGGAGATAAGATCTTTGTGGCTTATCACTCCCATAACTAAATTCTCTAGGATGTAATTAGTAGAGTTTCACTTTTACATAACTTCCATTGTTACTAAGCTATTTTGGCAAAAACACATCCGTTAATTATGCAAATTTAACCATTACTAGAAGTCATCATAGAAGTCAGAACAGCTAAGCAAACAGAACGGTAATTTAACCGACATAAAAACATAGTTATGTATAAAACATAGTGAAGCATTAGCTTTATACATATACATGGCTAAGCAACGCACGACTTTTTTTTTCTTTTAATTTTTAAGACTGATTCTGGGATCTACCCAGCCTTGAACTTTACCCCATTACATTACCCCAGTACATAATACTTACATACATATTGATTTAATATACTTACATATTTATATTTACGCGAATACTACACATTGAAATAAAACGAATTTTTAGGATTTTATCGCGTTTATATTTTGATTTTACGTTCCCGACGTTTCGGCTGCTTTACAGCAACCATGGTCACGGGAGGACTGAGGTGGTTGACGTCCTGGTGTCATAGTTTGAAACGGGGTACCCTCATATTTAATTGTTGCTTGTGGTCCGATCTACGCAGAAAGTGCTGACAAAATCAAAATATAAACGCGATAAAATCCTAAAAAATAGTTTTATTTCACTTACATTTGAACATCTGCTCGGGTACAAACATTCGTGCTCATCACACAAAATGTTGTCCCAACCGGGATTCGAAACCGGGACGCTCAGCGTAGACGGCAAAGGTACGGATAGGGTTAGAATATATTGTCTATTGTTAACTAGCCCTTAACTACACGTACACAATGTATCTCTAAGCCCTTCTGAACTATTGTTTGCAAGCGGAATGACATCACCTGCAGGTATGTGGGCGTACTGTGACGTCATCAGTGGCTCAAACACACTATTTGTTACAAAATATACGTTATATTAACGTAACCGTGTACCGTCTCTTTCACACCACACATTTCATAAAGATGAGTGACGGTGACAGCTAGCTTTTTCGATAACAATACGATAGTGGAAGCAGTTAGCAAAATCGTCGACAATAAGCGATGGAAGCCATGTTTTAAAAAGTGAATTGAATTTTTTTTTTCTTTTTTGGCATCACACGTTTGTGTATATTGCCAGTGTCAAGTTTAACGAAGTGAAGTTCCCGCCATAAAGTTGTAGCCAAAGGATTACATGAAGGTATATTGTATTGTTTTTTATAGTTGTTCTTTTAAATGTGTCCCACTGCTGGGCACGGGCTTCCCCTCAATGCGAAGGGGATTAGGCTATAGTCCACCACGCTGGTCTAGTACGGGCTAGCCGCCTTCAACAGTCTCTGGAGGGGTTCTCTCAGACATGCAGATTTCCTCACGACATTTTCCTTCACCGTTTCGCAAGGGATGATTATGGTTAAATATGAGATTTGCACATGAAATCCAGAAATCCCAGAGGTGCAAGCCGGGGTGCCTGCGACCCTCGCGACCAAGGCAAGCGTTCTACCAACATGGCTATCACTGATTTAGTATTTGTCAAAGTAATTATAAATTAGCTAATGGCTAGGACATACATAATCTAACCGTCAATAGAAACAGAATTCGAATTTGACATCCACCCAATGACAGCTCACCAAAATTGGCCGCACACTTTCAAAGCACGTGATTGGATTACAAATGAACATTATGACCCGTAATTGGTCAGGGCGTAATGGCGTACGACACTGCCATTTTGCTTTCTCTAATTGTCTATGACTTTCGCTGATTTCCCCGAGTTTTTTTTTTGTTTTCTAAAAGTCCTAGACGAAATTGTCATGCGGATGTCACAGACAGATTATATCTATGTAAATCTATTTATCCGGTTCGGTATACATATAATAAAAAAGAAATATCGAGTTTCTTTTTTACTCTACTCACGTATTTCGCTGGTTATTTTTTTATACCTTTGAATATAAATATTAAAACACTAACTATGGATTTTAAACCTTATTTTTGGGCTAAGTTAATAAAAAGGCTTGTGTCGCACAAATTATTGATCTATACAGGGTGATTCAGAAAGGGCATCCTAAGCCTGAAATCTGGGCAGCTTTAGCCCACATATGAACAACTAGCTGCGCCCCGCGGTGTTACCCGCGATTAAATCTATCCCACGGGAACCATACATTTTACCGGGATAAAAAGAAGCCTATGTGTAATTCCAGACTATAATCTATCTCTGTGCCAAATTTCATCCAGATCAGTTCAGCCGTTCTAGCGTGATTGAGCAACAAACATCCATCCATCCATCCATCCAAACTTTCACATTTATAATATTAGTGAGAAGTGGGATTCGTGGGATATATATACTCGTATTATAATATTATATAAGTGGGATGGATTAAGTATAAAACTCGTAAATGACATAATAATAGTAGTCAATAAACAGTTATACTGTTAGGTCAATGCTTTACAGATGCATCGGTATCTAGGTGAGGGAGACCTTGTGTTTTATCTTCACGCCTTTTGCCAGCGAAAAGGTATGTACAGGTCTCTGAATTATATGTACAAGGTCCATATATATGACGGCCCGACTGTCACGGTGACCCTCCACCACGGGTCTCAGATCGAACCCGGTAGGGGCAAACTTTGTGGGATAAACACAAAAAGTTTGTACCGGATTCATGGATGTTTGTGTACCGTGATCGCCCTCCAGTCAAAGTCAAAGGTCAAAGTTAATTCGTATAGGCGAACGGGACAATTGAAAATTGATCATTAACCATTTTTTTTCACTCTATAATCGATCGGAACGCGACCTCAATTGAGATGATCCCGCAAGAAACTCAGTGCGCTAGTCTTTTATTTAAAAAAAACATTTCTTAACTCTTTTTTTAATAACAATGTTAATTACAAAAAAAAAAATTGACATCTTAAAATCTTAATTGACGCGATTGATATTCGAGCGATCAGTCCATTGTACGGTACCCACAGATATATTAGAGGAGATATGTTATGAAAGCGGTGGGCTTGCGCTCACCTTATGCCAAAATTACGCTAACATAGAGTTTTCGCCGTCAGTCGACTGCAACTGCACGTCGGTATCGAAGCTCTAACTTTTTTTTTAAATGCCGTGTTATTCCGTGGTTGTGTGCTAAAATACTAGCAGCAAAGTGAACTACGCGAAAGATGGAATCTCATTTCACCAGCCAGTATTAAGTATTTTATTTATTCGTCTTTAAAATCATTAAAAACAACAAATCAAAAAATATTTAATGCCTTTATTATGTTATTTTAGTTTTCATGTAGCACAACGACTTTTTTATTTTTGTACAAAATACATGGCTCTTTAAGTACCACCTATGTTCGCTACTGAGTGAATGTACGAGGCAATGGATAGATCGTCTAACGATACTTTGAATAAACTGGTGCGTCGCGTGGTACGGCCGCTGTATACGGCGACGACGCAGCACGCACCGAAGAGACTTCGTATTGGTTGGTTTTAGCGAGTGGTGGGAAACAAAACGGAGACAGCGAGTTCCCATACATTTTGAATCGCGCGGCATATCTCTCGTGATCTGTGACGGTACCCATAATACAAGCGATGCTTCGTTTGCGACCGTACAGTTGGCGTGTTAGTCTGGCGATATTTATTTATTTATTATTGCAGCCATCAATTTAGAACTAATTCAAGCGCTCGATCTTCCGATCTCTTTCTTCAACGCGGTATTTCTAGTTCTATCTCGCTTGCGCGCTATTCGCGGTAGCTGTGTTTACAGTTATTCGATTCTCGTTATTTCTGCATTTGCACAGCTGATCTGGGTTCCAGGTCTACTATCGAATGGGTAATCAAGTAGCAATGACTCAGTGAATGTCTCCGTTGTCAGCTTTTGTATGGTGAAGATCTGTCAAATGACATATTGCAAGTCCATTGCCCTGTGAGTAGTGCTAGCATACTCCGGGCCTAGAATAGATGTGAATTAGGGTTCAAAGTTGCGACTGACGATGAAGTAAGGAAGATCACGTGACTAATAAAAAAAAGAGCAACCGCGGTATTTCTTGCCCGTTCTTCTCCATAGGATCGGCATTCCGAACTGGCGGTAAAGTCGTAGCTTAGCATCATGTGACATTTTTGTCGATTCATTAGTACTGTTCTTACAGGTTACTGGTTTATTGAGGTAAATTAATAAAAATATTCTGATTCTGGCATTGACAAAATACACGATAGTGATGCCATATTACTTACACCACGAAGGAGAAGAGGCTATTTGGCAACCCATCTAAATTTGGACCGCGGCCTACCATATGCTGGCCTGATGTCTATACCGATTTGAACCCGAAATGAGGGACCGACCATAGAGAGAGAGAGAGAGAGAGAGAGAGAGAGAGAGAGAGAGAGAGAGAGAGAGAGAGAGAGAGAGAGACCTACATACATAATTTCAATTCGAGTACACTTTTGACGTGACATTATGGCCTGATTAAAAGTAAAGCTGTGGTAGACAAGTTGGTAGAACGCTCGCCTTGGTTAAGATTGTCGCAAGTTCAATCTTCGGTTCGCACCTTCCGGCTATCTGATTTATATATAGCGCCGAAACGCACTGGGCCAGCGTGGTGGACTATGGCCTAATCCTCCTCGCGTGGAAGGGAGGCTCGTGCCCAACAGTGGGATATTAAAAGGGCTAGTACTATTATTTTATTTTAGAAGTCTATACGCTTAGTCAGCTGTTTTGCTTTTTAATTTTAAATGAATGCTGATGCAGCGAATTAATTATCTTTGTATGTTTATAGGTTACGGCCAGAGAATATGTCGATTCGACCTTGTCAACTTTTACATTTATTTTAAGTTAATTAAATTTGGTTAATATCTACAGTCCCTTTGGTTTGAGAAAGCGAGTGAGTCAAGTTTAACCTTTGTATTCCTTAACTCGTACACGTTTATAGATAATGTTAATATTCTACCAAAATTATACATTAATTCGATGAGACATGTTTTTTTTAAATACAACAAAATGGACAACACATCACTAATTACTCGCCAAAGATCCGTTTGAAATATTTAGCAGTTACAAAGCGCCATTATGTATATTAAAAACAAAAATGTCTTTGGTATTTCTATATAGAACCGCGGGAAAATTGATTCCCGTGCATTGGGATAGAATGGCATTTATCATAATATTATCCAACCAAACCATAAAAAATCAGTATTTATTTGTCCCGTCCTTTCTGCAATAGACTATTAAAAAAAAACTAATTAACCCCAAAAATGTGGATAAACAAAAAGTACGCTTTAAAAGACAGTACATTTGATTGAAGGTAGTCTGTGATCAAGATTTATATCTTTACATTAAACATTTGTTACCGCCATTTCGGAACATTTAAATTTTATTAAATAAAATGTAGGTAGGTTAACTGTTATATTGAAATACTGTTACTTTTGTGTCGGTATACCGTTTTGAAATCAATATTTAATGCTATTAACTATTTCTTTTCAGAGATTACTTTGATATACTTAGATTTAACGATGCCATTAAAATATAGGACTATCTTATGGGCAAACCTGTAAATAAGTAGAAACTTCTCAAAGAACTTTTTTTCGGAATACTATTGTAATAAATTTTGTCTATAAATTTGAGGAACACAGTTTTTGCTAATAAATATACTTGAGTATCATGCGAGAAATCAATTTACCTATATCCCGACAATAAAAATGAATAGCTCCATCAATTATTTGACAAAATCGTTTTTTTTTATTCATGTAGGTACACCACAAAAGCACTTAAGAATAGTCAAAAGTTACCATGGCTCGGAATGTTGGTTCCGCGAAGATAAGCCGGCAAGAAACTCTGTGGTTACTCTTTGAAAAAAAAAAGGTTGTTGTGCCTAAAGAAGTACCTGCTAGGACAATTTGTATAGCATACCTTCATCAAATCGGTAGGTACCTTTGAAGATTCCTTAAATACGTTGAAGGTTTTTTTATGACATACCTACTTGGAAGACTATGACTCATACCGCGCCGTGCAGCTGACTTAAATATTTAAGAAAATGCCGGCAACCGGTAAATACTATTTTAAAAACCTCAATTTATTTATTATAGCGGTCACTGATACATCCTTAGTTCCTAGTTAGTTCATATTTTCATTGTTTTATACATTTTTAAAGTGACAACACAAACACAGTTAGGTACAGTGCAAGACAAAGAGCATTCTCTTTTTTTTATTCGCTTAGTGACGTTTTATTTAATCTGGATCAGTTGAAAAAAGTATCTTGTCCCACTAACTATTAGCTTTTCGAAAATAGTCTCGCCAGGAAACATATGAAAATATCTTGACTTAGTCCTATAATTATAAGCTTACCAGTAATCGTGTTTTATAATGACAGCAGTGGAATTTCATTTATATATTTGCCATCAAACAACAGAACAGCGCAAACATTACCTCACTAACCGCCATCTTTAAAAACAAACTTTAATAAACTTAATCCATGTACCTACAAACACAACTCGGTGACTCAACTGCGGAGAGAAAGCGAACAAAAATAGTTCTAGATAAAAGAAACAACATACCTGTATCGATCCCCGGCGATTTCTAAGCACAATCGAGTCAAAAACACTAACAAAAAACTGTTTTATAAAAATCACACTGAACCAAAAAAAATACTTGGTTACCCGACTACTACCTGTAAAAGAAATCTTTATATAACTGTTAACTTCCTACTGTGTTTAACCGGTTTCTATAACTTCTATAAATGATTAAACAACAACGGTAATCCACGAATTGTTTTATTTACATAAAATTAACTTTGTAAAAGATAATTTGTTGTATTTCAAAAGTTTTTTTTTGTTGTGCGTATTGTTATATTTCGTGAGTAGCTAACGTGCTCGCGCGCGGGCCCCCCGCTCTGAACTGCCGACTTCTGAATAATGTTACCAACAGCATAAAGAGATTTTGCTTTGACAAATTTACTTTTACCTTCGATGCATTCTCTATTGAACCTTATCAATGTAACTTTTAGGTCTTTAAAAACTGTAAAGTATAGCATAGTTTTTTTTAATAGTGATAGGCAACGTACAAATCAGTTTTTTATCGTTTTTAAAAACGGATAAAAAATACGAAGTATAATGTCATTGTGTGTGAATGACAACAAAACCTAGTTTTCAAACGTTGCAATAATTCCGTGTGTTGATAGATCTTTTCTATAAAACGAACTATCCCCATTCATAATTGCTAGATTAATTACTATATTTTGTATGGATATAAAACTAATTATACGTTTTTTATCGCGTTTATTTTATGTTTCTTACGTTTCCGACGTTTCGGCTGCTTTAGTTTTATTTCAATGCCTAGTATTCGTGTAAATATAAGAAGTCAATATATATTTTGTATATAATACTAATTATTCTGCAATAAGCTACATCGGGGGAACTAATACTTTTAGCGAATTGTGGGTGCGAAATCCTTCATCTCTGCTCTGCCTACCCCTTAGTATAAAGTTAAACCCATGGTTTTGGTTAAGGTATGAGGCTGCAGTTAAAACAATATTCTACGAGTGTCTTTCATTAATATATTCAAAATATTTACGAATAATATAAACTACCAATCACGTGACTTTTGTCATTTTTATAATATATTTTATTTTTCCTGGTAATTGACTACAAAATTGAGCCACTTTAGCCAGCGTTGAGGAAAATTTATTTTTTTGTTGTTTTTTGAAGTATTTAAGCATCTCTGATGATATGACCCTAGCGAGGGTCCAATATATGGTAATCACTTGTTTACTTCCGAACTTGTCGAGATGTTTAAACTAAGACTATTGCCACTTATTGACTTACGTACACTGTACTTGAAAACGAAGCATAAGTAGCAGTCGGAAGCCTAAAAATTTGCAACTTTAATTTTGTTCTTAAGCTACCTGTCCTCCCACTAGTTGGGTGTCTGAGACCAGAAGGCTGTCACTCCATGTAAACCAGTATGCAGCCAAATCAGACTAAAGACTTGATATCAGCGGCAATACAAAGCTAAGAACACGGTACAGGTACAAACATGCTTCGACTCCGTTAGTGTTGCCATTAAATGAGTCTACCATGCAATGAACATCGCTCATTGGTCGAATATAGTTGATGACGTAGTCTTGGGCCAATCAAGTGACCTAGCTGTCACGGAAGAGAATACCTCGCATATTGTTAAACCATGGCTAGGAATATCTTTACAAATCCTGTTTCGTCAATAAATTCATTGTTATAAGACATTTCGGCATTCCTGTATCTACTTGCTTTGTTGACTGTTGGAATTTTCGTCGTTGACAGTTGAAAATCCAAGTCCCTTTAAAAAAATGGCTAGAAGAAGAAAAGTACCAACATTTGCACGGTGAATAAACGAGTTAGTGCTTGCTCAGACATCTTGCATCATTATTGTTGCAATTCCAACCTTGTCAGCCATTTTGTGAGACGTGTTTTTATGGTAGTTACGCTAACACTAGTCGCCAGACATGCAACTCAAAATGAAGATCATAAGAAATACAACATTCGTTATCAAAAAAACATCAACCAATCATCATTGATTAAAATACCTAATCATAATAAAAAAATTTTTAGAAAATGTCATCACCCACCTTTGGGTAGGTATTTTACCAACGTCAAGTGGAATGATTATTTTACATAAGAAATAAGATAGATTCTATGCAGGCCTAATCCGTAGACTAGGCCTAATAAGCCCCCCCTAACCCTATCAGTAAAGTTGTGGATACTTTACTGACAAATTACCGAACTTTTTGGGAGAACTGGAAAAGTCGTGTTTTACTATTTAGTTTTATTTTCCTACACTCGTGCACGTTTATGAACACATAATGGTTAATATTCCACCAACATTACACATTATATTTCAAAGAAACACATACTTCACAAAATAAAACAAAATTGATAACCTTTCTCTTCAACTATCCCCAAAAAGTTCTATATCTATGTTCTTTCCTTACGAAAGGAGATGCGATGAAATAAAATGGATATGAATATGGCCTCACCCACAACTTAGCGGGTATTTTGCCAATGTCAAGTACTTAATAGTAATAACACATGAATAAATACACAATATAAATAAAATAATGGATGTGACATGATGATGATATGAAAATCATATCTATGTTAATTAAGTCCAAAACTATCACTGACAGTTGTGAATGGATCTGTCACATAAATCTAAGATCAATATTTCATTGACATAAAAAATTAACTCCGTATAATATCGCCAGACGAACACACCAACTGTACGGTCGCAAACCAAGTAACGCTTGACAAAACTCTTTGTTATCTGACAACAATGCAACCGTCTATCAATTTTGACACGCATTTTCCCGCAATAATGGGAAATTGTTGTGCGCTGGCAGCCCCACAACATGTGGTTAGGTGACCTGCAGGTAGATTTGTTGGCCGTTGCATTGCATAAATAGCGAACCTCGTTTGTAACGAATACGAAGCGCAATGGTTTCCCAATAATAATACTAATTGTATTTTTAACAAAATAAATATTATAGTTCATACCTGCCTGCCCTTTAGTGCTCATTTGCATAAACTAAACTAAGCTAAGTTACTAACCCCAAATATACCTAAAGGTTCAAATAATGTATGGTACCTACCTACTTATTACCAGGGGCTCAATTCTGCTAATTTACAAACGCTTCAGTGGAGTGTCGATAGCATGTCGATTGAATGATTTTAGACATTTGGTAGTCTAGTAGTTTTTTAAGACCAGCGGCTTTCCACTGACCAGCCATTCAACTGCCATAGAACTATTTCGTATTCTGTATTTCAGTCATGTATCAATATAATGTAGCTAAGTAATGGTATTCTACTCATTATCTGACGTTTCTAGCAGTCGATACACAAACATTTACACTGAAATGAGACTCCATCAAGACGACATTAAAGTTTTAGCAGAATAACCAATCTGTCACAGTCGTAATGGAACCTCAATAGTGTGTCGCTGGAATGGCAATTGTGTCATTTTATTTAAATTAGCAGAATTGGGCCCCGGATCTAAAAATACTTTACCGTTTTAAAAATTCTACAAATATGGGTGTAAATGTATAGCAGTCCTATTGCAATATCGCAATGTATGAGTAAGATGGCAATATTTTGAAAGCTGGTGATCGTACGCACAGAACTAGACCAGGACGGATAGTGGTAATTGTGCCGAGGGTCCCGGGAGCGAGTCCTGGTGGGGACAAACTTTTTGTGCTGATCACGAATGTTGGTACCCGAGTCATAGATGCTTCTTCTTCTTCTTTCTTTACGAAATGAAATGCGATGAAATAAAATGGATATGAAAATGGCCTCACCCACAACTTAGCGGGTATTTTGCCAATGTCAAGTAATTAATAGCAATAGCACATTCAATAAATACACATTATAAATAAAACAATGGATGTGACATGATGATAATTTGCGGTTTATCGTGGAGAACCTTATTGCTAAATCCTGACAAGTCAACAAAAAAATATTAATTCATATCTGTTATTTTGACACATTTAAGATGATACATCATATCTTGGACATGTTTTGATAATTTTAGATTTTTACGATTAATTTCTTAATTATGACTCATTGGTAAGTTTTTTTTACTTTTAAGCGAGTCCGTTCCAAGACCTTCGCAGACCCGGTGTGGTCTAAATCTCGACGCCCTCCTTGGACCCCACCGTAGATCGCTGCCATATTTTCAAAGTCATGGAATTATGTAGAAGAAGCCTATTTTAGAGTACCTATATTCGTAAACAAGTTAAGCCTTAAACAAATGGCGGAAGAGGAACCCACCACTGACCCTCGGCTTGTTAACTTTTCCAATTATAAACTTGTGTATATCGTAGTCACATAATGCAAGTAGCTTGCATGCGGTTGTATTACCTTGTATACAAGTCTTGTCTCTTTTGTCCAGTTGTTCGCAGTGCCCCTTCACTGCTCAGTTCGAGAGTGCGTTGATAATGCACCGGCAACTACACCACCAGTATCTGGAGGTGTTGCCAGATGTTGCCAAGAATAACGTCGGGGTAACCACCAGATTGATTTATTAAATACTAGCTTTGCCCGCGGCTTCGACCACGGTACCTCGGTGAAACATAGCCTGTAGCACTCAGGAATGATGTAGCTTTCTATCTGTGATATAATTTTGGGAATGTCATCAGTAGTTTGCCCCCTACATACACACTGAGAGACTATACCTCTTTATAATATATGCACTACTAGCTGCGCCCTGCGGTGTTACCCGCGCAAAAAATCATGTCGATCCTTTGCGCTATGAAAAATTGAAACAAATTATCCCACGGGAACCATACATTTTACCGGGATAAAAGGTAGCCTATGTGCTATTCCAGACTATAATCTATCTCTGTGTCAAATTTCATCCAGATCCCTTCAGCCGTTCTGGCGTGATTGAGTAACAAACTTCCATCCGTCCATCCATCCATCCAAACTTTCACATTTATAGTATTAGTATAGATTAAAAATAATAGTGTAAAATATTTGAAGAGGTCCATTGATAGGGTAGGGTAGGCTATATAGATCACGTTGATGTATAAAATAATTGTGTAAATGACGTTTTTTTTTTTTTTAAACAAGGCGACCCAATAGCGTTTGGCCGTGCGCTAAGTACAGGGTGGCATTTTTTTAATGCCTAACAAATGAATTTATGTCTAACAAATTAATATTTTACACTATTATTGTTACAAATAATATATTAAAATGTAAGTGACTATTATCAGGATAAATCAAGCACCCTACCACGGGCCACATCGCTGAGTCCCGCCGCCAAAGAGAGTAAAATATTCAAATGTAAGTAAGTACAAATTGACTTGTTAAATGGATCAGACGAAGGGACTAGAATAAAACGTGAAGAAGTAGTTAAAAATTAACAAGCCGCCGATACCAATTTCGGTGATGTTTATTTATTTGCAAGGTTATTCTGAGATAGGCCCTGGGTGGTGCCAACTAGGTGACAACTCTACTGGTGGTAGGCTTCGGCCGTGGCTAGTCACCACCCATTGAACAAAGCCATGTCGCCAAGCGGCCTAGCCGTGTTCCGGCATGATGTTCGGTGTTGCCATTTATGGATGGCGGGTCAGATCAGTTGCGCTGCATGTGCCTAGTGAATGTAGCGTCTCGATCTACTGCCGCCTTCCTACCTAGGCAAGTATGCTCCATCGTAGATCTCATCGTCACTTACCATCAGGTGAGATCGAGATCAAATACTTGCCTATAATGTAATAAAAAAAAAAAACGATATGGCGGGCGAATTTTGTTTCAGAATACCAAATCCTATTAAAATTCGACAAAATACTCACTTGACCTAATTCCATTCAGTTCCGTCGACATTGTGTGGCGCTAGTGTAGAACTAGCTCATTTTAAGAATACGCAACTATAATATAACCGCGGATTCAGAACGGAATATGCAAACATTAGCGTCTTTTTTATGTACCGTTTCGGCGACGGATCGTTTTCCATCCCTCTCACACCACAGATTTCATAAATAAGTATGAGGGTGACGGCATGTTTTCTCGATGACGTTCCGATTACATTAGAAGTTCCTGCTCACCTTACTGTTCACAGAATCTATGCGAGCTAGAATTCACATACTTGGAACTATGAAACTTGCAACTAATAATCTTAAAACTTATAAAACTGAAAAAGCGATCAATAAAAACATTTCATCAGAAAAAAACAATAGTACATCATCTTATTGTTTACAAATTTTACAAATTAAATTGTCGGAACCTTTTATGATATTTTAAGATCATTTTTGCTTGCTTTGGTTGCGTACCTACATGATGTTTTGTACATGTTGTAGTGCCAGCGAAGTCGTCGTCAGCCACGCGGCTGTTTGACAAGCTGCGCGCGCGCATATGCAAGAGCAGGACACTGTTCTCGCATCCCGAAGAGAACGTCGATTGTACGATCAACATCAATGTAAGTACCTACTTAGGGAGCGTTCAAGTATTACGTAACGAATTTAGCGGAGGGGTGGGGGGGGGGTCTTCTGAAACGTTACGATGCGTTACAGGGGCGGGAGGGGGGGTTTGAACTACGCGTTACGTAACATTGTTTTACCCTTCAGAACGGTCGCGTAGAGATTTTACGTTTTACAAGGGGGTAGAGGGGGGAGGGGTTACGTAATACTTGAGGGAGCACTCAAGTTACATCTGACAAAGCTGTGAATGGGGAGTATTTTATTAAACATATGATGTATTTGGGTTCATCTTGTAATCCAGGATATATCAGTCATGAGTGAGGGCACATCGAAAGCCCACAATATGGACTCCCCGCTGTCACGATGCAGCGCTGTCACCACCTGCCTGAGAGAAGCGCCCAGGGAGTCGTACGGATGCCATCTGTGTTCGTTTGATGCTGACAGGTACATATCATTATAATTATAATATAAAGTATAGCCTAATGAGCCCCCTGAAGAAATGTCTGTCTCTAGGTTAAAGAACTTAAAGACGCTAACTTTCTTTAGGAGTTTTCCATAATGATTATGCTTAGCTATGAATTAAGTCTATTTATAGATAAAGTAATTATAGGGAAAGATCATAAACCCCACTTTCAAGGGTCCCAATGCCGTGAAAATGTACGTCCAAACAACATTAATAGTTCGACATTAATTTCTACAACAGACATTTGATTTGGTAACAAGACACACATCCACATTATAACTATAAATAAGGCTTTACAGTTTTCATTACACTCACACTCTCTATTTCAATGAAGAGGCTGTCTATTAATTTATACTTAACTAAAATGGTACTCGTATATATTAATGTTGCTCCTCTCACAGAATAACGGTCCTAGATAGACATCTTCTAGACGACCACAAAATAGATCTAGAAAACCTTCTCAAACTAGTCATGGCTAAAACCAAGGACGGTCTATCTGAAAACGAGAACAGCACGAGTATTTACGGCATCCGCCAACCGTACTATAAACCTCTAGACGAGATTATCGAAGAAGGAGAATTTATTATAGAAACGGTGACTCCTAAAATTAAAATATTAAAACATGCCATAACAAATACAGAGATCCAATGGTCCGATATTCCCGATTTGAAGGACAACTGTCGTATGATCACGAAAGAATTGGAGAAACTAATAAAGTGTCCGTTGGAGAAGTGCGACAGGAATGATTTTTTGGAGAAAATGCAGGTGTTGAACGAATGTATGTGCAAATTTGTGGATTCGTCGAATACGCTAAAGAAGGTGTTGACTAAGGAATTCGATTCGAAGCATTCTGTTAAAGATAGTTCGAATGCCGATCAGACGTTGTTCAATTTGAATTTGGGAGAGTAAGTATAAATTTAGGATCACATACAAACACACTATAAGCACTAACAACACGCCATTATAGACTGAAAAAGAGTTTAAACAAGATTCTCCAATATTGGTGAATATTGTTTTGAATCATGTATTTGGTGGTGAGCCCATTGCTGCAAACATGCAGCTCCTATTAGAAGTTCTATAATCATATAATCATTTTTTCTAGATTTATTATTTATTAACTGTTTGAGTATCTTAACAATGGAGTTGTTAAGAGCTTAAGCTTTGTTAAAAGTTAGTTTGTGGATTTCTTTCTTTCAATGTCAAAATTTGGTATAGAAAATGTTACGTTCTAAACTTTACTCAGACGAAGTAGCGGGCAATAGCTAGTATTCTAAATACTTAAGTAAGCAATTATTTATATTCTAGGATCGCCTCCAGTCCATTGTACGGCACCAATAATTACAAGGGTTGCTCAGTTTGGGACCGTAGTGTTGGTTCGTCGGGCGATATAAATTTTATTTTTATAATTTCAGTAGTCGCGACACTCCCCGGGACTGGGAGAGAGCTAACAGCGAGAAACTCGAGCGAAGTAGGAATAAGTACGTGGACAAGTGCAGGTAAATACAATGGACACATTAAGGCTGGTTTAGACGAGGGCAATGACTGGCGCCAGTCAGTGGTTACATGTGGACACACTCTTTGAGTAAGTCAGGTTGCTGTTGATTCGCTACTGGGTCTTAAGGATTGAAAGGGAGCTAGTCAGCTGGACTGATTTGCGAGCGCGAGGTGAACGCTGTATGAGCCCAGTGGCAAGTCAGTGCTGGTCTGCGTTACTGTACTGCCATCGTTTCTTTTGTCTTTCTTTACGAAATGAACTGCGATGAAATAAAATGCATATGAACGTGTTGGTCACTCTTCCTGTAAGTAGCAGAAACCCACCTGCCTGTGCCTTTACATACTTTTGGCATGCTTGTGTATTATTCCAGAATAATTGATAGAACTAGGCGATACTTGCCGGAAATCCATTGTTAAACAAATGGGGGACCAGGAACCCACCACTGACCCTCGGCTTGTCAACTTTTCCAATTATAAACCAAACAAGTTGATCGATAATTAAAGAAGCCGAACCGAACTCCTCTAAGATGTTAGCCGAGAAACTATCTATCACGAGTGTCGGGACACCAAACAATATGCAATTCAAGTTGACAAGCCGAGGGTCAGTGGTGGGTTCCTCTTCCCCCATTTGTATTTATTTTTCCAGTGTAAAATTTGAATGTTAGGGCAACTTTGCCAACATAATAACCAACAGACCATCTTTACATTATACTTTTTTGATTTGGTATCTCTCATTTTTTTCAGGGGTGACAAGAAGTACTCATCGGAGAGTTTCTATTTCTAATTCAAGTTATTTTAGAATTATTTTATTGAAATAAATAATGTTTACTTTAAATGTATTGACTATTTTTTTTTTCATATTAAATACTTCCGACTCTAAAGATCGACTAATGACAATGTAGTAAAGACATTAGTTATTGTTCTTTTTTTATGTTGGCAATCGGCTACAAAATAGTACCTACCATTATTGCCAGTGTCATATATTTCTTGATAATTGTTATTGAATCATTGGTACCCCTGACGATCTTGTTTATTATCGTTAACCAGACATCTAGCAGTATTGCGATAAAAATAGTTTATTATATAATAAAAGTTTATTGTATAAACTCAAATATTAAGTAACAATACTAACAGCTCTCATCACCATCACAGTGTTCATGAATGCATTCGTGTCCCTCGTTCTTTTTGCATCGCTCACAAATCATCACCCCTGTATGCGTCTTACAATGATTTCTGTAATGACAACACACCATGTATACACATTTCTCGTTGTCGTGGTGACCATGCTTTATAGAATCCCCACTGGACATGCAATCGAGTTTATAATTCTGATGCCCCTGAATACAGTGTTTAGTCTGGCAACACTGACAATCAAATTCTTCTATTTTGGTAGCTTTGGCAATATTACTCATGACCACTGGCAACACTCTTGGTCCGTTTCGTACAATCGGACGATTATTTTTTTCTGTATTATGGTTCTTTCTAACTGTTGCAAACATTCTGTTAACTTCTTCTATGGCGTCTTTGGATTTTGTTTTTTCTTTCAATGAATACTTCAGCTCTTCCATTTTCATTTGAGGTATCGACGACGATTTGTGTTTAAACAAATCCACGGAATACAATGATTTTCTAACAAACATCGGCTGACTGCTATTGACTATGACAAATCTACCATTTTCAGATTTTTTCGTACTGTCGTCTATACTGTACTGAAAAGTGTTTACAGTTAAAAAAGATTTGATGTTACTTTTGGATTCTGTAGACACTCCTACATCTCTAAACAGGCTTGTTTTAGATTTATCTCTGTTGAAATCTCCCTTTTTGTTCTGGAATACTGTAAGAACTTCATTCAACAGTGTCAAACCGTGAGGTAGATCTGTTTCGGAGGTCTGTACGCCTTTAGCGTTAACATCTTCGTTTATTTTTTGTCTCTCTTCATTGTTTCTGTCTCGATCTTTCTTCTTGCAATAATCACAATTTTTCTGGCAAATAGGACATGATTTGGATGCATTTCTTTCAAACTCGTTTTTAGTGTTTAAACATATTGAGCAAATGTATTTGTTGCTGTGTTTTTGGTCTCTCTTACATTTCCCAGCGTACATAGTGTCGTATTTAACTATGTCAGATTCCTCGTCTTTGTATGTAGTTATGTTTATGCGAACCTTTCTGTTATTTGCGCTGGTTATCATATGAAGTTCTGAAATATATAGCAAAATTAATTACTTACCCACTTTTAAAGTACCGGTGGATGCGAGTGGCGGAGGACCGGCATGTGTGGAAATTATTGGGGGAGGCCTGTGTCCAGCAGTGGACGTCTTTCAGCTGATAGATTTAAAGTCCCTACTGTTTTAGTAGATCCGTAGACGAACTAGAGTAACCGACATAGCTCATAGAATTTCAGTTGCAAAGGCAATGGGCGGGGCTCATGGCTCGAAGAACTAATTACTTCAGGCAGAAATATGGTTAAATGGCGAACTCAATCCAGAAGATGTAGTGTATAACGCCCCCCACAAGGTGGACCGATGATATCACACGCGTCGCTAAAAGCCCAGTGGAAGCAAGTGTCCAGCAGTGGACGTCTTTCGGCTGATAGATGGTTGGATGTGTACGGGTCTCCCCTCAATGCGAGTGGAATTCAGACTATGGTCGTCCGCCCTAGTCCATTGAGAATCGGCGCATTTAACACGCTTTTGGAAAACTTATCAGATTCTCCCAACCATGCAGGTTTCCTCGTGATACCTTCGATGTCAGTCGGTGATGATGATGAGGAAGACTTGCGTTACGAATTTCAAAAAGACGCAAGTTAACTGAACTTGCGCACAATTCATTTAGATATAATGTTATTAATTGTTGCGCACTCTTGTTCTCAAAGTGCATAGTCTATTAACTTAGTTGCCACTGCATACATACGTTTTTTACGATGTTCTCTCTTCCTATATTCATTGTTCAAAACGCTTACATGTAAAATAAAAATGTATAAATATAATAAAAAAATCACAAAAAATAATATCGTAGTGTCAAAATATTAGAAAGTGTCTCAGAAGTTTTTAAAAACTACCATACTGGATTTTCCTCTATGCCAGAATCGAGAATTAAAATATAACTGTATGTAGGATTTATTGGCCTCTGAGTTCTTCTTCTTCTTCTTTCTTTACGAAATGAGATGCGATGAAATAAAATCGATATGAATATGGCCTCACCAACAACTTAGCGGGTATTTTGCCAATGTCAAGTAATTAATAGCACTAACACATTCAATAAATACACATTATAAATAAAATAATGGATGTGACATGATGATATGAAAATGGCATTTCATTTCGTAAAGAAAGAAAGAAATCAAGATCCTCAGATTAATTATAACGTCAAATCCCGTCTAATAACTTGTGGATAGAGCATGGATTGAGTTTCTAAGCATTTGTGCAGAGGCTTTTATTGATTTGACAGACAAGCATACATTCTTCTTTCTTACAAGGGAACCTGTTTATTTCGTTCTTTTTGAGATGCTTGAATTTCTGTCAACACATAGACAAACGTCTGTCAAAGAAATTAATAAAAATTCTTGGTGAAAAATATTATAATAAATCGCATTACATTTCGTTAAGAAAGAAGAATAACACACTTTGTAAATAACTGATAAAATTCAACGAGTGTCTTGTGATTTATATCATATACTGGTATGTTATCATTGAAAGAGATTTTTATAAAATAATAATAATATCGGCAGACGAAAACACCAACCGTACGGTCCCAAACTAAGCGACGATGGTATTATGGGTACCGAACAATGGACTGGGGCGATCCCAGTATAGAATACTTATACGGGGTGTAAGTGGCTTCGTAATGAAAACATATCCCATAATCCAACTCATGCTTGGACACCCCAGAGTTAGAATTTCCCATCGATCAATTTATGAATTATACGCATTTATTGCCAGTATTTTAAAATGTTTTTTACCATGAAATCATGATAGAAGTCTATCTCAACGTGAAAACAAGCATAATTACTAAGTTAGACCTAAAACTGCAATGTAAATTAAACTCGATACGGTAGCCAATCGTGTTGTTTACGATACATTGCGCGCTCAAAAATGACAACATTTGTAACTCGTGACATTCGATATAAATGATATCTATGTCCCTTACACCCAGTATAGGTAGGTATTAAACATCCATGACTCCGGTACAAATATTCGTGCGTGCCATCACACCGAGTTTGACCCTACCAGGCTTCCTATTATATTGATAAGAATAATAAATTAGCAGCTGCTTGGAAGGTTTTGCCAATGGTTGTTCCCCGTCACCCTCGCCCGCTGATCCGTTTGGTAGATACTATCGGAGGGTGCGAGGTCCAGGATAAGGGGAGATTATTGGTAAACGGGTGTTGGATGTCCTTTTGAATTTGCGTAATCAGGTGCCGGACGTTTACCCTCAGCGACTTAGCTAGTGGTGCTAAGGATTTTGCAATCTTCCAACTGCTCTTAAAACCTGTATCTTAGGAGCCTTAGAATTGGTATGCTTAATGTTAAGGGGGATGCTCAGGGTCAGGGCGCGAAATTCAAAATGTCAATGGTTTTTATTTTTTTACGAAAAATTTGGACATCTTTACGATGTAATTTAGTGTTTTGCGATATTAACATTCTGCATTGGATGTCTCGATGTATTAAGTTTGCTTAAAAAAGAACCTAATCCGATACAATACCATTAGGTTTGTAAAAACCGCTACTTTTACTAACTTAATGGTGTTGTATCGCTTTAGGTATTTTTTTAAGCAAACTTAATACATCGAGACATCCAATGCAGAATGCCAATATCGCGAAAAACTAAATTACATCGTGAAGATGTCCAAATTTTTCGTAAAAAAAATAAAACCCATTGACATTTTGAATTTCGCGCCCTGACCCTGAGCTTCCACCTTAAGCATGGGCAAAAGTTTCAATATATAATCTGGAAGTTGTAGTGTAGGACGGCCGTCCACATGGTCGCCGATACCATTCTTTCGAAGCTGGTGGATGTGAGTGGCGCAGTACAGTGATATGTGAAATCAATTCGGGAGGCCTATGTCCAGGAGTAGATATCATCTGGATAACAGACGGATGGATGGAATCATAAAAAACGTACACTATCATTTTTAGAACACCGATCGGAACGAATTCCTCTAGAAAATCAATAAGAAAACAATGTCCAAATCATAAATAATGTTCAGAAGAAATGAAAGACTACAGAGAATACATGAGACGGGACAGTCCACGTCCGGAGTACCATTTGTACCCTCACAAAGGCCGAGAGAGGGACCGAGACGAACAGGCCACACAAGAAGTCGGTTGTCAGTACGACATTAGAAGGGACACTATTGTTTGCACGTGCCGAAACGCGAGGGTCAGAAGGGCAGCAGTAGGATACTTTGGGCTCCCGAAACAGATCTACGCTTACCACGGCACGAGGAGTTTCACGGACATCGGTGTCGGCAGTGTCAAGACGTTGATGAGGAAGAAAGTGAAGAAGATATATCTCCCTGAGACCGACGACAGGGGCGTTGGAAGTTCCGATTTGTCTTCTGTGATTTTGCGTAAGTGTGGAACAGCTTTTGTTACTTTTTTTTTAATGGGACTAGGCCCGCCACACACTCCCACCACTGCTACTCCTGTAAACCAGGATCTACAGTGGTGTCTCATGATGACACCGAGGTTTGACCCTCGGCGAGTCCCGGGATAAAGTTAATTGCCTTGGAACCCGCAAGAATTTGATCAATATATTAAAAATAGGAGTTGGAAGAAAATTATCCACTTCCCTCCATTACAAAGCGGGAGACAAAAAAGATCTGGTAGATAAATTTCCACAGAAGCAAGACTCTTACAGCTGGACTAAGTCCAGGTGTAAGGCACCACGGAGAGTTTAAATACTAGTTGGTCCTAAACTTGTGAGCTGATTAATGCTTTTGTTACTGCCATGTATGGCGATATTTAGTTTGGTGCCAGTGCCGCGTTAAGTTATTTTATGGATTTTGTTAATGAGGGAAGTATCACAATGCCCCATCTTTAAACTGTAGTGGCTCTGTGGAGCAGTTCATTCTTTATTAACTTATTTGGATTTGGAGAGCGATGGCTGATCCTCAAGTCATGCTTTAGTACGGGAGTTACTTGCGGGAACTGGTCCACCTATTTTTACTTGATAACAATATTTGTTTCCTTGATCTAAGCTCAAGGCTTAACACTAATCTACCATGTGCCTTTATAAACTCATACTGTATGGGGGAGGCCTATGCCCAGCAGTGGACGACTTTCGGCTGATGGATAGAGGAATGAAATGTACATCACTTTTTAAATGTGTCTGCAATATACATCTTTAGACACTCGGTGTATAGACCGGTATAGACCTAGTATCTAGTATCGTGAGGTGGACGTACCTCTTCGCAAAATTATTTTTCAATTTCGCAATACTCTCAACCTGAGTTTCTGTTTTTGACACTGAAGTTTTGCTAGATAGAGAATCACCCTTATAACTGCAAGAAAATTAAAAAGTTAATATACGTGTGTAATTTGTTTCAAATATTGAATTGTCAGATCCATGAGATTAACGCTGTGACGGTATACTCAATAGCTTCCTCACAATTATCTTTCAGGAAAAACCAGACAACGAGAGAACAGCTACTATGACCACAAGAGAACCTCGTCCAAGTGCGTAGGAGGTATCATCGAGTACAACACGGGTTGCGTGCTAAGCAAACAACTATCTCCCATAATACAAACTAGATCAGGCACAACTAGCCCGATCGAACCATCCCTCATTAAGAATCAAGAGATTGGAAGCAGTACTGTTATTAATAATGTCATAACAAAAACTACGCAAGTCGACACTGAAGTAACTGACAAAGCGACTGTACACAATTCGATAATAACAGGAACATCACACAATTCGAGCATAAAGGAATATTTAAAAATTGCGAAAAAGTCTAAAGACAGACAATCGAAAATTATGAGTGCAACTAAACCTATAGCCGCAAAGGCAAAGGAAGTGGAGAGAGTGTCCTCATCAGACTCTTTAGAACAACACGTACATAATTTAGAAGCTCCCAGCGAAGAGAAACCTAGCCAGATATCTGTAGACCCGATGGAGAATAAGCTAGAGCGAGAATACAGAAGGATATTTCTAACAAAAAGCAAAGATGACAAGCCAAGCAAAGAGGGGACGTTGAGCAAAGACGGGAAGCCAACCAAAGAAGAACATCCAAAAAGCATTAAAACAAATTCTGATATAAAAAGTCCGTCGGTATTGATACGTAGATTTCAAGCCTTGAGACGTGGCTTAGCAAAGAAAGCAGACCCAAAAAGAAGTGCTGTGCTTGTTATAAAAGCATCCAGTCAGATAAGCGCTGCGAGTCACAAAGATGTGTCCATCGCTTCTGACCCACCGTCTCTAGAAAGTCGGTCATACACTAACACCAAACCATTTAGCCCGTATACATCAAAAGTGGGACATGACAGAATTTACGATCGGAGGGCTACATATCGTGACTCAGTCTCTAGCGGAAAAGATAAAGGTAGCTTACAATGGTCGAGAACAGACGGTGAGGACATTGAGACCCAGAGCGTCAAAGGCATGTTCAAGTTGTGGGGTAAAAAGTTTAATTGGGAAGAAGATGATACTTATTGCGAACAACAACCGACGCTGGAACCGACAGTGAGTATAACAAAGAAGTCAGTTCTTAAAGCCGAACTACCGAAAGTACCTCCTAAAGATAGAGAAGAAAAAAAGGAAGGTAGAAAGTTCTCCTTCTTCAAGAGAAAGAGCAAAGATAAAACTAAACCTTACAAACCTAAGAAGGGCATCACTACCGGTCGCTGTGAAGTAAGAGACGGTTTAATGATAAAAATAGGCGGTGCTACACACCCAGAGATTATTAAAGATTCCATACCCGAAGTTATGGAGGATTACGATGAAATTATGATGAAAACCTGGCTCAAACAATATTTAACACGCTCAATTGAGTCCCGAAATAGTGTTAGGATTAGATGGAATAACAAAACCTATGCCACAAGTAGTAGTACAGTATTCGAGCTAATGGATAACGTTTATAAAGATGCTGGAGTAATATTGAAATCCCAAAGCGAGATGACTATAGCCGAGTCACCATACTACCAATCATTCACAAGACAACAGGTAAATTTTGTATACCAGAATATTGAGGCGTGGATGATCCCAAGAACTATACCAGACAGACCAAAAGATTTGCCAGTTCAAATTAGTTTCAAATCAAGCGATGAAGAAAAAGATAACATTGAAATAAGAATATCCGATCAGAAATGGTTCATAGATAAATCTAAAGCATTCTCGCATAAAATTGAAGTAGTTTTACATTCTAAAAATTTCGTTCAAAAGAAACAAAGTTCTGAATATCTACATATTGACATACCTAAAGGGTTCTTTGTTGATTCAAGCAGTGACGACAAACGCAATCAATCTAGCGATGAACAAGTTTACAATATTGTTGAATACGAGACTGGCAGTGAAATAAAAAAGAATAGATTAGCTCAAAGCTTATGTACAGGTGATAATGCATATAATAACATTGAGGTGACAGTGAATGTCAAAACAAGTAATGATATAGAGCCCAAAGTATTAGAAACTGTTATTAAAACTCCAGCTACGCAGAGAGACGTGGTCATTCAGGGTAGTAGTGTGTTTATACCGAAACGATGTGACGTCATTGGAGTAGGAATTATTACGCAGAGAGATTTAAGGGAGATTAGAAAACCAATGTAAGTTATATTATTTTATTCAACTACGGCTAAGACGAAGTGTTTTTATAGAACTGTAGGGTAAGCAGGGAATCCTAAAGCAATTGTAACGTCGTCGAAAAAAATATGCTCTAACCGTCATACTTATTTATGAAATCTGTAGTGAGAGAGGGATGGATAATGCTACTTGCGCTTGAGGTACTGCACCAAAGTACATAAATTTGAAATTTTAGATCTTACAAGTTATTCAATGAAAAACTTTTGTTAGATTTCTTGTGGCACTTTAGTTAATGATGATGAGATAGCTTAAAATTAATACATTGCTTATTCCCAATATTGCTTTTAGTATTGTTAAAGCGAAAACAACGGTCGAATCATTATGATGTCTTATAAGATGTCTATTGAAAACAAATGTATACTTTACACACCACGTTGGTACATTTAAAACTTCTTAATAGCGCTTATTAATTTATTCAATTAATTTCAATCAGCCTTTTCGTCGAGAAGTTGCATTAAAATCAATCAACATTTGCAGGCACCTTTAATAGCCACTCTTAATCGTTATCACATCATTTATTACAGACTGAAAATTCGTGATGATGTCTCCGAAGAAGAATCTGAACACGCACAAGGTTCAATTCACAAGAATAGCAAATTCGCCGAGAGCTACCTCCAAGACTACTACCGCCACTGGACTCCATTAGGCATGGACTTTTATTCGTGGTGCGTCAGCGACTCTTTACTTAGATGTTGTTCAGAAAACTCCAAATCTACATTTAACAATCAAGCTGACGGTAGCAGATCCTGTCCAAACATTATAGATGACTTTCAACCAGTTACAGTGGTATCCTCTTGTGATACATCATCTTGCAGCCATTGCATCGCTTACGTAGACAACGTAGAAAACAAGGAAAACGCGCAATTCTTTGGCAAATCAAAGAATAATAAGAAAGATAAGAAGACTGATGATTCCACTAGATCATTGCCAAAAGATTCAATAGAAGTTTTCAAAAGGAGAAAAATATACGCACTCAGTAATAAGTCTCAATGGGCGAGTGCTGACGACAAACCGTATTCAGTGCCAAGTTCAGAAAGCAGAGGAGCTCAAAACACACTAAACGATAGTCCTAAAGCCATGAAACCATGCTGCAAGCCCCCTGAACCGAAGAACAAAAAGGCATCTTGCAAAAAGCACGTTTCCATGTCTGAATGTGACGCAACCAAGGCGTGTTTAGATGATGATACTATTCCAGGTATTTTAGCGTTCAAAGGCTCTTCCAAGTGTGATGCTTGCAAAGATCCCGGTAATATTAAAACCGCTGTCATAAATTTGGATTCCATTATTGAAATACCACAAGCTCCTTGTAAGACGTCTTGTGAGAAAATTAAAAAGCCACCATGTATGAAACCAAGTAGTCCAACTGCAAAGCGTTCTCCTGTTGGACCGCCCTGTGAACCGTGTTGCCCTCTTAATAAGACTCCAAGTCCACGATCCCCACCTACGAGGAAGCCCAGTCCGCCTGCAAAGAAACCGTGTGTACCACAATGTCCACCTCCTGAAAAACCATGCCCACCTGGAAAAAAACCATGTGTGCCGCAATGTCCGTCTGCTGTTAAACCATGCCCACCTGAAAAAAAACCGTGTGTGCCCCAATGTCCGTCTGCTGTTAAACCATGCCCACCTGAAAAAAAACCGTGTGTGCCCCAATGTCCGTCTGCTGTTAAACCATGCCCACCTGGAAAAAAACCGTGTATGCCGCAATGTCCGTCTGCTGAAAAACCATGTCCGCCTCCAAAGAAACCGTGTGTGCCACAATGTCCGTCCGCTGTAAAACCATGTCCGCCTCCAAAGAAACCGAGTGTGCCACAATGTCCGTCTGCTGAAAAACCATGTCCGCCTCCAAAGAAACCGTGTCCGCCGCAATCAACTTCTGATGAAAAACCATGCCCACCTCCAAAGAATCCATGTGCCGTACCGCAATGCCCATTTGCTCAAAAATCAAGTCCTGTACCAAAAAAACCATGCCCCACTAAGATACCAAGTCCAGTTGGCAGAAAACCATGTCCCCCCAAATGTGGGAAGGAAGAGAAACCACCTCATCGTATAGGTGATTGCTCGATTCCACCAGGAATTAAGCTAAATTCGCCAGGTAAACCAAGTCCGACTGGATCAGGTTCATGCCCAGATAAAGCCCCAGCCAGCCCACAAAGATTGTCTAGTCAACCATCTTGTGAATGTAAAGCTGTACCCTGCCCACTGGGATCGCCAGGTAAACAAAGTTCAAGCGGATCTGGATCTAGCCCATGTAAAGCCGGATCTAGTCCACTGAGATCGCCTTACAAGTCAAGTCCCGCCGGATCTGGATCCAGTCCGTGTAAATCCAAATCAAGCCCAGCAGGTAGCACCCAATCTTCACCTGCACAAAAAGCTAGTCCAATCAGGAAATGTTGCAAAAGCCCTCCAAAAGCTGAACGTGGCAAAAGTCCTCCTAAACCTGAATGTTTCAAAAGCCCTCCTATGTCTGGGGAATCAAGCCCGTGTCCTAAATGTAAAAAGCAGTGTCCAAATAAAAAGGCCAGTCCAGTACCTAAGCCATGTCCGAATACTCCACCAAAGTCACCCTTAAAGGCATGTTGTTCACCCTACTGCAGAGGTATAAAGCCCGTTCCAAAATGTCCTACGCCCCCCAAGGTACCAGAGTCTCCTCGAGCGCCCTCACCTTCAGAAGAGACGGCGTGGTGTCCTCTATGCAAGAGGTCAAGCAAATCATACACTAAATTGCCCGGACCACAGGAGGTAACACCTTGCTCCACCCCGAAGCCCAGCTGTTGTTACACACAGAAGAAATCTGGAATAACCTTTCCTTGTGCTAAATTATTTAGAAGCCTTTGTAAGAAGTCATCGAAGCCGAAATGCAAGACACCACCTTGTAAATTACCACCACCGGTACCAGTATGTCTACCAAAAAACCTTGAGAGACGCAAGTCGTGCGGACCATGTACTGATTTCATGACTGAAAATCAAGAGTTCCCATGGCCTCTGAAAAATCAAATATCTAACCAATCGTTAATACCTAAAAGCCAATCGGCACCAAATGGAAACATTAATAAATGTGCAGACGAATCACCTTATTCACCAAGAATATCAGCGCATTCTATGATCAGAATTGAAGGTGTAAGAGCGTATGAGCAAGCATCACAGACATGTATGAATCCACCTTGTGAGATAACTAAATCCACTTGCTGCGCAGCAAACTCACCAAAAACAGTTGATTCTCCGACTCAAGTTCCTCTGCCAAGCAAGAGTAAGCCGTTGTTATCTGGTATATGGCTTAAAATGAAGCCATGTAAAAAGAAATGCTCAAAAGAAACAGATAACTCCCAAGACTATGGCTGTATTAGATTAAGTTCGAAAGAGAATTTAACTATTAGAATGAAAGCTCAGACACCTAGCACAGAAGAAATAAGAGACTTAGGAGAAGGATTGAATATAAGGGTACAGGATGATGATGGACAAACACTGTATGAGAGGAGAGACTATAGGACGCAGTGTGTGGGCGGCCAGCATAGACCTTCAGTTCTAGGAGACATGTACAGAAACTCAAATGTAATACACAGTTTACACAGAATATCTACCCAAGTTATCGGTGAAGCTATGACAAATAAAGCAGATCAAAATATAAAAGACAAAAGTGATGCAAGTTTAACAAATACCATTGAGATACAGTTTCAAATGAAAGTCACTCAAGGAGAGAAGACTACCGAAATTGGTATTGCCAACGAGGACGATGATAAAGTGGGAAAGAAAAATTTTAAACCACCAGAAGAAGTGTTTGTGGTTAAGAACGAATCTGTACATTCTATTGAAAGTAAAGAAGCGAAAAATGATATTAACATTCGCATTGTTATTAAAAATTTCAAATCTAAATCTGATAAAAAGAAACTAAAGTGCTATAACGATGCGTTTTCTAAAGAAATCTCTGATAAGTTCCATACAGTTTCAACAGGGTATAGTGATAACTTGTGCGATGCGAATGCTGACAATGCATATTCAGTGCACCGAGCTACAGTGGATCTAACAGCATCTGCTAATAAATCTAAAACGGAGGGTCTCTTAAGTGGTGACGTTAAGACGCTTACTGATACAACACCCATTAATATTTTGAAGTCGGTTCATAGCACGAAACATAAAGAAAAAGATGAAGACACCGAAAGGAAAGAAATTAGTCAAATCTATAAATACTGTAGTGATAAAGTCGTGCCTAAAGAGGACGTTAACAAACTTACTGAAAAAGATTTTCTGAAAAAAGACACCACCGAGAATGATATAACTGACAACGACGACACTGAACGAAGTGAAGTACAAAAACCAAGTGATTTCGCAAAGAGAAACTATTTGTCAGATAAATATGACTACACTGATATTGATACTGAGAAAGACGATTACACTGAGAGAGAGGACTTAACTGAGAGAGACTTAACTGAAAAAGACGACCTGACTGACAGAAACGACTTGACTGAACGGGATGACTTAACTGAAAAAGACGACCTAACTGGAGGAGACGAACTAACAGAAAAGGACGATTTCACTGAGAAGGATGACCTCACTGAGAAGGAAGATTTAAACCACACAGATGACGAAGCAAAGAAAATTGAGAATACAAAAGCCAGCTCGCACAAAACTCCTCATGTTATATATCAAAAACTGGATGTAAGAAAATCATTCCAACAGAACTATGAAGCCCCAATATCTACAGACACTGACGAACAAGACCTCATTTTAGAAGCAAACACAAGTACCGAGAACGATACAGCTGGGAGCATTGAGGTCTTAATCAAACCGCACACGAGAGACGAGAAAAAGGAAATGCTCAAAGATGTGTTCGAAAAAGCACACGCAATTAAAGTCAAAAGCCGAACGCGAATGAAGAAGCTACGAGATATGTTGAAGTCAATTCTAACTTCAGACAGCAGTGGTCATGACGAATTGAAAGTCAATGAATTAGCCAAAGATTTGACTTACGCGTCATTAAAACCAAATTATTTCAGAGACAGCGACAGCATGAACAATTATTACAATTGTGAACCGATGTCGGATAAAGACAGCACGATTAGGCCTGTCATTTATCCCACAGAAGAGAAGAACAGTGTTTGTAGTAAGAGTAGTGATGTATATTCTTCTGAAGAAGAATTGCAGCAGCATAAAGAATGTATGTGTAACACGCTAGCGACGAGATTGAATCTCTGCAAAATCTCTGCAGGCGGTTGCTGTTGCTGCAAAACCAAGAAAAAAGACGAGGAAATAGTCTGCGATTTAAGAAGCGAAGTCAATCTATTCGATATCAAAACTCATTTAGTTGACGTCGAAACTCAACATTCGAAATATTTTCACAACAACAAAACATCTGTGCATAGCTATACAAAATCGAGTATAATTGAGACTTGCAACATTGTCAAAGTGGACGATGTACCTCGTATAACTGATTCGAGGAAAGAAATTAAACCGCTGAGGAGGACATTTGTACCGCACATAAATCATATAAATGAGTGTCCAATGAAGAAATTCAACAGAGATACTATACTTACCATTTCCGAGGATGATAAAATAGTAATGCAAAGGAACAGAGCGACAGTTCGCGAAAGAAATGAACCAAGTTATAATAATGTAACCGACAGTCCGCTAGTTCGATCTTCCGACATACTGCAGTCTTACGAAGCTAAAAAAGCTGTTTTGGAGATTTACGCTGAGAAAACAGTGTCAGACGACGGAGAGCATTTCGTCGCTAAACTCCCAAAGTTCGTTTACGATAGAGAAAATGAGATAATGATGAATTATGCGGCGATCGCGGCAAATAATTATACAGCTATGTGTAAAAAGAATGTCATAATGATGTCTATAAAAAGATAGTTTAGTTACTCTATGGGTGCATATCACACAATGAGTAACTAAACTTGGGTTTTGTTTGGATTTCTATTTTTTTTTCTTGATAAATATACGTTTTTCATGTTATTTCTTTATTGTTTAATGTAAATACATTTAGTATTGAATTAAAAATAACTTTCAGCTTCATAGTAAACTGCAATAAGTATAAATATTTTATAATATAAATTCACAAAATACAAAATGCATAAGTATAAAAATGAAAAATAATCAACTAGTGAGAAAATGTACTTAAAAATGCAAAATTCTTATCCCAAAGGACCTACATTTATAAATTGGTACATTAATGTATAAATTATGTATGTAATTAAATCGAATAAAATTCACGCATTTGTATAAATGCAATTAAAATAATAAAGATCAAATTCCTTTGGTCTGAAGACGGTAATGCTCCACACGATGACGATTCTTAGAGACGAGTCTGTAAATGAAAAATATACGAGCAAAATAAATAAATGGAAAAGAACTGATATTTTAGTAATAATACAACAAGCTCAATTTACTTTTGCCGACATCCAATAATATCTCTTTCAAATTATTTATTTTAAAAATATTTTTTGTATATTATGTCGTCTTATTTAAAAATAATGCAAGTATAATGTAGATTCAAATTTCATTCAATATTGTTAAATTTCAAATTATTATCGCTAAAATGACGAAACTGAATAAAATATTGGGTATAAGAAATTTAAAAAATGTGGCTATTTTTATAGCTGTGTACATTCAAAATGTCAATGGTGTTTATTTTTTTAAAACCATAGACATTTTGAATTTCGCGCCCTGACCCTGAGCTTCCCCCTTAAATAAAAAAAAGCAACACGTAGATACATATCATGCAAATGTAGATATATAAAACAAACACAACACTTACCTTATCCCATTTTACACAACACACCAAACCACCCAAATGTTAATAAAAACGAACACAAAAAAATATGTGAACGCAAAATGGAAAAAAATAATTCTGCGATACAATTTTGGTAATACGTATAGGTAATTATTAAGTGTAAAGACATTGATGGCAATAAGAAATGTCTGATTATAAAAAATAATACCGCTTTATTATAGATCAATGGAATATAAATAAAAATAGTAATTGAAATAAAACTAATTTTCCAGATTTTATCGCGTTTATTTTATATGTTCATGGGAGATAAAATAAAACATAAAATAAACGCGATAATATCTGTAAAATTTGTTTTATTACAATGTGTAGTATTCGCGTAGATTTAATCATTATTATTAACCGACGGGCCTATTAAGCTACTCTTGTTATTTAACCGAGATCTTTTAATGCCATCTCGCTCTATGATCTGAATGACCCCCCCTCCCCTTAAAGAGAGGCTCGTGCCCAGCATTATGACAAAGGGGTAATTATTATTTCGCCAGTAATTCCAGTCTAATTAGATCAAATTATTTGATCAATTTACATTAGAATTACAAGGCACTGTTTTCTGCAAAATTATTAGATGAATAAATAATATTTTTTGTTAGGGTAATTGGGTGTAGAGGTTTGAAGTAAAAGACCGCATATTCAAAATGCGCATTTATTTTCATTAACTCGCGATATACAGATATAAGTACGCTCAATAGAAACACACGCTAACATATACATGTTTGTAAAACACAAGCAAGCATTCAACAAGTTACAAAACATTTAGTTATAAATTCACAGTAGCTACACAGAGCGGGACCCGCCATTTTGATTTTTTCAAGTCATCACCACACCAATCTTTCTTTTAAAATGAGTATTTATTAAATTTTCTATCGCTTGTAATTACTTGACTTTGGCTAAATATCCCACTAATAAGTATATTACACATTACTTTTCGAATAAACACATTTTTTTTGGAAAATAAAACAAAATTGACAACGTCTCCACTTTTTTTTCTTTTTTGGCATCCCACGTTCGTGTATATTGCCAGTGTCAAGTTTAAACGTCTCAATTCAACTTCCCGCCAAAAAGTCGATGACATAATCTCGGGCTAAAAACGTGACCTAGCTGTCACGTGAAGATATTACTTTATGTACCATGGGTAGATCAATTGCGTTGAAGTGTATGGGGTACTGGCTTGACCACCCGCCGTCTGCGCCGGCACAGCGCTATGAAACCCATAAATTACAATGAAGGCGGAACGCGCTTTTGTTTGTGAGTAATCTTATAACTAAGCTAATGATACGACGAGCGTGTAAAGAATTACATTCCACAAATACTGGCTATTTGCCACCCGTCTCGTAAGCACAAACTTTTCACGTAGCGTTACGTTAACTTAGCGTGTTTTGTCCCGCTCCCACGTATTACGACAAGGCTAGAAGTTCGTATAAGTACCTACTACGACATTTCAAGATACTTCATACAATTTTAGCAATTATTTTTGTACTATACATGGTTTACCTATACTTTAGAGCCAAAAAAGTAAGCAAGTAGTATAAGGTGATGCAATTAAAGTACATTACAGAAAAAAAACACACAAATTCGATTAATAATAAATAATAATTAATTATTCTAGGTTTTTTAAATATAAAATTATCTACACACTTAAAAGTGAAATAAAAGTGGCAAAATTATTATCAATTTTGATATAGAGAAATGGTTCCAGATCTAACGTAATCAGTCTAAGAAAATAAAATATCTACTCACGTACGGCAAATAACATTAAAAAAAATACAATTGTATCATAGCCGTTTTATGAGAATAAACAGTTCATTAATAATAAAAGAAACAATAATTACTTTATAGGATTTAAAATAGCGTTACACAAGGCAAGTAATATATTTGCCAGAATTTTTAAATACAATTTAACCTATGTAATTGCATAGGTACCTATTTACTATAACATAAAAAACACATGTTGGATAAGTATCACATTTTAAAACGTTACATGTATCCCTCAAGTTTATCGAATGTTATAAAGGATTATAAAACTATTATAACGCACTTTTTACTCTGAAAAGTTAATTATAATGCCAGTATAACACATTACAACTGTCTATAAATTTGGGGCTTAGTATTGTTAGCTTCATCTAGTGTACTCTGTATATTTCACAATTTACGCTGGAAACACTAGATGGCGCTGCCAATAATGAATAGCAATCCTTATGCTAATCAATAGCATAAACGTATATGCATAGGCAGTACTTACCATAGAGAATGTCTAGAATGTTTATGATATAAAACAGTAATTTTATTAAATTTTATTACTAAATATCCACCTAGGAACCCTGAAAATATCTCAAGCAATACAACGTTGGAGGCGACTGGTAAGTACGCAGTTATTCAATATATTGTATACTGAGAGCCAGTGCAATTTGTTAGAAAAGTTGTAGCATAAACGTATGGCCATGTTTAAAATTCACTTTTTTAATAAAATTAAAATAAAATTTACTTATTAGTGTTTTAATATGTGACACCAAACATGCGTTTAAAATAAATGTGGATATTTAATCAGCACCATGTAAGTAGTATACTTACGCCATACAGCTAAGTTCAGAGTTCAAACTTAAAGCTGCCAAATAATAAAATATTTATTAGGAAAGTAAGATATATATACGAATGGCGGTAAGTTTCTATATTATTAGGACTTATTTCTAAATATTTTTACACTTAAGAAATAGCAACGAGATTACATTTTTATTTTATAATATTTTGCTGTGATTTTTAGATTTCAGTAGACCATATATATCAATAAATATAATTGGTAATCATAATAACTCATTATTAGATAGGCAATACATTTCACTGAATTAAGTACATATTCTGAATCATAAAAAAAATAAAAAGCCCAATATACATCGTATACAAACCTTATAGAAATATCGATTCAGATATCAAGCACTCATTTACTAAACTCCATAAAATTGAATAACCTATTAACAAAATATTTTTTGTAACTGACAAAAACTATTTTTTACTCTGCCGGCAACATTATAATTTTATTGTTGCAAATGCAAGTATATATTTAATGATTATCTAGTATATATTTAATGATTATCTAGTAATATTTAACGTCTATGTTTCAAAATAAAAATGGCATTTTTAAAGACATTCCAAAATTGCCGAGATGCCTGCAATTAAATCAATGATAGTTAAATGTTTATAAAATCATCGGTTTACAGGGTTTTTAAAATCTCTTAAAATTTTACATGATATAATTATACTTTATCATGTAACATTTTAAAAACGCAGTTATAGCCACGTTGGTAGAACGCTTGCCTCGGTAACGAGGATCGCCGATTCAAACCCCGGCTCGCACCTCTGGGATTTCTGAAGTACATGTGCGAATCTCATTTTCAACCAATATTATCACATGCTAAACGGTGCAGGAAACCTGCATGTCTGAGAGAGACGTGTGAAGTCCGCCAACCCGGACTGGGCCAACGTGGTGGACTATGGCCTAATCCCCCTCGCATTGAGGGGAGGCCCGTGCCCAACAGTGGGACATTAAGAGGGCTGGTATTATTGTATTATTTTAAGTATACTTAAATAAACGAGGTGGTATTGAAAGGTACGTAAAATTAAATGAAATTCTATTTACCAGAATGAAGTGCTGCAGAAATATAATTAACTAACTTTCTATTTTAAACGTCTAATAGCTTTGGAGTTATCTGATAAGTGAATTAGTCAGTCAGTGGGCATCGCATTCATATAATACCTGAGTATATAAAGATGTTTATCAAATGATTTTTATTTCGTATACCTATATATACAGCTTGATTCAGAAAGTGTATACTAACTTTTGAACTTGCTCGTATTTAGCTCATTAATATTCAGTATGTGAAGGTCGCAATTTTGATGTGTCAATAATTACTAAAAAAAATTTTTTTTTTTTAAATTAACATCGAGACTTCGCATAGTGATTGCAAATTCTCTAAAGAGCGCAGGTTCAAATGTCAGTATACCCTTTATGGGTGACGCTGTTTACAATATGCACACAAGTATATAGCCGCTTATATGAATAATTTTATATAATACATTAACACGGCGACAGTGAAGACAAAGGCTTACAACCAATGTGTGTTGCCAGTGATGACATATGGTACTGAGACGTGGTCGCTTACTATGGACCTCATAAGAAAGCTCAAGGTCGCTCAACGCGCAATGGAGAGAGCTATGCTCAGGGTTTAGCCACGCGATAGAATCAGAAATGACGAGATCCGTAGACGAACTAAAGTAACCGACATAGCTCAAAGAATTTTAAAGTAGAACTGGCAGTGGGCGGCACGGCACATAGCTCGCAGAACCGATGGCCGTTGAGGCAGACTGGTTCCAGAGTGGCGACGACGAACCGGAAGACGTAGTGTAGGACGGCCCCTTCAAGGTGGAGCGATGATATCACACGCCTCGCAGAAAGCCGGTGGATGCGAGTCGCGGAGGACCGGGATGTGTGGAAATCATTCGGGGAGGCCTGTGTCCAGCAGTGGACGTCTTTCGGCAGAATTAACACGGCTCCTCTTCGCTATGTGTCTCTGTATGTATCTCGTAGCTGGAGACTGTGATGCGAGTCATCTCCGATTGGAGGTGTGTGACTTCCACCTGTCGTGCAAATATAATTTAATAATATGTTTTACATTTTAAAAAAAAGTCAGTCGATATTATGATTAATTTGCTCTAGATATTAAAAAAATAAATCTAGATCGTATTAAAACTATGCTTCTACGTTTGAAAAGAAAGTCAAATTTGTTTGAATCACAGATTATATAAATTATATATATTTCTTTATCAAACAGTTTTAATTACATCGAAACGAAACGTTTAATAATAAATAAAATATAACCGAATTGAGAACCGCCTCCTTTTTGAAGTTGGTTAAAAATGAAATATACTAAAAGTAATAATGACTCATTTGACTTACTCGTGTATCTGTTAATTACTAAAATAATGAAATTGTAAAATTCATAAATAGAAAACAGTATAATAATAAAAATAACTTTAGAAAAATCTCCTACAACATAATATCTTCTGTTCTAATGTAATTTTATAATTTCCCTTTTCAATTAGTTGTAATTAAAAATATTAATGATATAAGATATTGAAATAAATCTAATCTTACAGATTTTATCGCGTTTATTTTGTTTTCTGTGTTGCTGTAAAGCAACCAAAACGGCGGAAACGTACAAACATAAAATAAACGCGATAAAATCTGTAAAATTAGTTTTATTTCAACGTGTAGTATTCGCGTAAATATAAAAAATCGAAATAAAATATTTAAAAAATCTTACCTCTCCGTAAGCAGTACTACATAAACTAATATTAATTTCGCATTAAACTAATGTAGGGCATAAATCCAGCCAATGTTAAGCTCGAAGCACATTTTCCAGTTAAATTTGCACGATGCAAAACAGTTATCGTAACAGGCAGATTTATAATTGGCGGTCAATCAATGAGTAAATATATCCAAAGATAAGTAATACCTTCATTAAAAAAAAAGAAAAAATCGGATATTTTTCTATGCGCCATCTGACTTTACTGTCCTACCCGTCCGGATAACATATGGGATTATGAATAGCCTCGTTGAGCTTCTACAGGGCCCCAAGTCTGCTAACACAATCGATTCATAATCGAACAGCCACCGCATAGTAACTGTCACTTTTGACAGATATCCAATACAATATCTGTCAAAAGTGACAGATACTATGCGGTTGCTGTTCGATTATGAATCGATTGTATAAGCAGACTTGGGGCCCTGGACTCTAGTATGGTACTGTATCGACTGAGTATCAAGCCTGTACTCGAAGGATAATAAATAAGTGCTTATTGCAATAGTTTTTTTTTTCGAATGTTTATTCTACAATATGTCGGTCGTCTTAAATATATAACAACAACAAAATATACATTATTGATATATTAGTAACAACGACGATATACGTAACAGTTTTTTTTTCAGACTACGTTTTGTGAGGGTGACCAATCGGAAAAATAATAATTTGCTAATGCTTTTTTTATTTAGTTTACATGCGGTTTTTTTTAAAGATATATGCTATACATTATAGTTGTTATCCTTAGCTGTTTGAATTTTACTAAACGCACTTAATTTATTTATACAAACCCACCGACTTAAGCATATTATATCATATATTAAGCTACGGTTGTAGTTAGTAAGCCTTTGTTAACTCTTTTGGGCGGGAAACATGACGTTATTCTGAAATATTGAACACAAAATCATAAAAAATGGTCACCACTCACAAAAAATATTTTTAAATTTAGTTTGCGATCTGTAAGCATTTTTAGTTAATAGGTTATTTATTTGTAAAGCAGTATATCGAACGATTGGGCTGAGACCCGTTTTTTTTTAATTTTGGAGACTATAAAGGTATACGGCCCACGCCAAAATCGAAATGGAAGAATATCTCATTTGTCTATTACACTATGATCTAAATAGCCAATTCTAATGTCTAGCGAGACTAGCCAGCTATGAAGAGTATCATTTTTGTCTCGCTTGTTATTGAAAAAGAAGTCAGAGACAAAATGATAAAACGGGTATTAAAAAGTGTTGCAGTTTTAGATAATATAATCATTATTCCATTTAGATTTCACGCGAGTGATACCAGCCTATATCAATAATATATTTTATTAAAAATACTCACAAATCAATTACATATCCATATATATTATTACACTCACATGAAGCCGATTATACGTTTTTTTTTTCAAAAGCGACCAATTAACATTGCTTCCGTTATCTGACAACCCTCGAACTATTACAATTATTTTATTAATTAACGAGATTATTATTAAATAAGTACGCAAGAACACGGTAATTTTTGGTCAACTTCGTGTTGGCAACACTTCAAATTTAAAAAGTAATTTATTTCTTTTTTTGAAACTGACAAATCTACGTTTTGTTTTCTAATTTGTACTATGGCAAACAAATTGATATGATTTTACAAACACGACGTATAATTTTAAATACTTTGATAGAAATTATTTATGACTTTGTTGAGACTATAAGGGGTAGCGCTTGAGTCTGAACAGACCTAACACATAAGTACCCATTCTTATTGAGAAATAAATACAGCATGTTGTTTTAAAAGCAGTTTTTCGTGTACATATAAGTGCATTCAGACATACATATTCTTTTTTTATGAACACCATGTTTTTTTTAAAAATGCTAAACGATTCTAGGTGAAGTCAGTCGACAATTTTATTTTCCAACACTTATTTATAGGTTTTCTAATTATTTTTTATTTAATAAAACAAAGATAACCAAGAAAGATATGCGTAAAAAATAATTGTAAAAAGCTGTTTTTTATGAATAATAAGTAAATGATTGAACACCCTTATTCTAGCAGAGGGGCCTTGTTGAAAACCTATAAATTGAGTCTGGAATCATAATTATTATTAATTACACAGAATTAAATGTTCCTACTACACAGCATCTAAACTTACTTTAACATTACCTAAAACAAGATTTGTTTTAAAAAAGGGGTCCATAGTTTTGGCATTATATAGTTATTTAAAAACTGCGTACAACATAACATTTTCACAGCGTTTCATTTAACGATTTCTCTTTAGAATTCAAATAAGTAAGCCGCTATTACAAAAAACGTACGCCACTATTATAACAAAAGTACGCCCCTATTACAACAAAAGTATGCCCCTATTACAACAAAAGTACGCCCCTATTACAACAAAAGTACGCCCCTATTACAACAAAAGTACGCCACTATATAACAAAAGTACACCCCTATTACAACAAAAGTACGCCCCTATTACAACAAAAGTACGCCACTATATAACAAAAGTACGCCCCTATTACAACAAAAGTACGCCCCTATTACAACAAAAGTACGCCACTATATAACAAAAGTACACCCCTATTACAACAAAAGTACGCCCCTATTACAACAAAAGTACGCCACTATATAACAAAAGTACGCCCCTATTACAACAAAAGTACGCCCCTATTACAACATAAGTACGCGGCTATTACGATAAACCAGTATGATTGTTATCCGCATTTATTTGCTCCGGCTACAATACTTAAAACCGTGTTATTATCGCGTTCCTCAAAAATGGGAGAACCCTAAATTATTTGTATTTTTTATACAAAAATTGAGATTGCCATGTTATATTTTCTTACTTAAAAAGCTAGCATTATAAAAACAGATAATTCAAGCGACAATATTAATACTATTGATATATTTTTCAATCATTTATAATCGTTTTCTACTTTCGCTTTTAAATGCAGCTAAACCCACCGTTGAAGCAGCGTCCAGAAATAAGAGCAATCGTTAATAATCGCGAAACGCATGCAATATACATTATTTATAGTAATAAATATAAGGTACAACAAAAATACTGTACAATATGTTAACCAACGAATCATTAAGTTACATGGATCACGTTGATGTATAAAATAATTGTGTAAATTATATGGTTTTTTTTTAAAGATAAACCTGTAGCGTTTGGCCATGCTACAGGACGTAATTTTTTAAATGTCTAACAATTAGATTTTTTTTCTTTGGGAATGTTATCTTTATAACCTACTGTTGGCCCTGTTCAAATATTTTACACTATTATTGTTAAACCTTATTATAAAAAGTGTATATACGCGTGATCACGAAATAATTACGACGTTTATCGCTTGTAGCGTCAAACGTCAAAATAGCATAAAACAAATTCTAGGGCCAGCGAAATGATTCAGAACGTTTCGACAAGTATCCGAATCTATTCGTATATAAATTTTCTCATGTCGATGACGATCTTTCACAGCCATTCTTCACAACCGAATCGAAGATTGGATACGAATACGCAACCGAATGGTTCAATTCGACCACTCGCTGTGTTTACAAAGCACATTTCATAATGCAAGTTTCAATTAGTACCCGAATCGGTCGATACGAGACTCGTCGTAAGGTCGTGAATCGGGTGGCTGGACTTGCAAATCGTCTAGACTGTGGCGGACATGGGGATAATTACAGCTGTGTAAGCGAGACACATGCATAGACATTTGGGTTAGGGTGAGTGGTATGGATATAATCGATGCAGTAGTCTTTATAGATTGAAATGAATAAAGCTTGTTTTTCGAATTTTATCGCGTTTATAGACGCGATAAATTCCGAAAATTTTGTTTTGTTTCAATGTGTAGTGTTCGCGTAAATATAAGAGATCAATATGTGAACCAGTCTTTATAGATGTATCAAAAAAAAATGTTCCGTAATGCCAGTTGAGACGCAATATAGTGGGGCCTAGTGGGGCCAAGAAGTGTGGCAGGCTACTTAAGAGCCCAAACGCACAGAAGAGCGTTTTGCGCACCTACTTTAAAATGTATGGGATGTCAACCGTTCGCTTTTTTACGCGGGCTCTATGTATGAGACATTATATAGAAAGCGAAACGCATAACTCTCTTCTATGCATTTGCACTCGGTTAAGCCTGTCGTCAAAATATTAATAGTGATGTCAATATATTTATGCACAAGCGCAAGCTGCTGTGGCGTTAGGAATGCACGTTAGTATTTTAGTGTAAAAAAAAAACAATAATTAAAAATAATACACTAAATGTGAGTACATACGTACGGGTTTTGAAAGGAGCCATTATTTTACCAAATAACGGGATGATTCGTTATTCATTTTGGTTGTAGATCCACATCCATAAGTGAGGAAAAATATGGTCGATAATAATAAAAAAAACTAATGTAAAAAATGTGATCATAATAATGTAAAAAATACATTGTTTGTTTTATGTAAAAAAAAACTAACTGTTTTATTTTTTTATTGTTAAACAAGTAATTCATATTAACTTATAATAATTTTACACGTACTTTAATCTCAACCAAAAGAATCAACCGATCATCTCGTCAACCGTTCCCAAACGTTCAACAAGTCAACTGTATCGATCAACTCACCACTTCGCTGGTGAGACAGTTGATGGTGGAGGGCGGCAGCGCGCGCGCAGGCGGCGGCGGGGGGCGGGGGGAGCGCCGCCCGTCCGAGGGGGTGGCGCCGCGGGCGGGGGTTACCGGGTAGCCTGGGGATGGGATATACTTACACCTTACCGTGGTAATAGTTCCACAGTAACAATCGTCAAATTCGATGCCATTTGTCTGTTGCCAATACACATACATCGCTAAATTTTTGACGATCATCTCAGAGGACTTAAAAAGATTTGAGCACACTGATCAATACAGGTACCTTGTTCACTACTACTGGATTCAGTGAAGCTGGGCGTTCCCTCGGTCCACGTGGGGGTGGAGCCCTCGACCGACGCTGGCGGGGTCCAGCACACACTGCACAAAGATAACATTTATGGCATCAATATACCGAGCAAGAGGAGTATGTCATTTTGACATCTATGACAATCGTTACGCGCGGTCAGAAGCCTTCAAGGAAATTTCTGACGAATTTTCTCAGCCTAATAGCATTCAAATGAAACAGCCTCCGAAATCTCAGCTGATTGAGTCTTAAATGTAATTGAAACAGCTATGGACGATGTCGGTATGTCGCAAGCAAGTGTTGTAAATCCAATGTATACATGGTTTGTAAAAACCGCTACTTTTACTAACTTTGGAGTATTGTATCGATTTAGGTATTTTTTTAAGCAAACTTAATACATCGAGACATCCAATGCAGAATGCTAATACCGCAAAAAACTAAATTACATCGTAAAGATGTCCAAATTTTTCGTAAAAAAAATTAAACGCATTGACATTTTGAATTTTGCGCCCTGACCTTGCGCTTCCCCCTTAAACGTTTAACGTCTCACCTGGCATCGTTACTGCGAGCGCTACTTAACGCCGCGGGCGTCAACGCCAGTGACGACGCTGACGACGTCGTCATGACGCTGGCGGCGCTTGACGCGCCCCGACGCCTCCCTGACGCGCTGGACGACGTGGTCGACGAGGAATTAGTCCGGCTGGTGCGCGGAGGCGGTCCCTCCTCGAAGGGCGGCGGAGGGGTGGAGCAGCATGACTGAGGCGCCGCCGCTGATGGAGAACTAGCGTTACTACAGAGTCTAGCTGGTGGGGGGTTGGGGGGGGGAGGGGTAGATATGCAGACATTGTAAATAAGGGACTGAAGAGGTAATAATGACTTGAACCCGATTACGGAATAAAATACTTAAATATAGTGGCGTAGATCTTAGGTGATATACTCTCTGTACTCATGGCCTAGACTGCTGTTATAAACAGCTTCCAATAATCTTGTTCCAGTAATCTTGAGAAAATGAAAGAGATTTTCTTACGCAATCGGGTTGGGGTCTAGCAAATTGCTAACAATGCAAACTAACATTTAAATGTGTGTGGTAATTATAGGTGCGAACTCTATTTTCGACATAAGTGCTGGTTGCATAGTAAATGCTGACATGTATAAATATAGTTGATAGAACTAGGCGATAATTGGCGGAAATCTATTGTAAAACAAACGGGGATCGTTCAGAGGCGAAACACTTTTTTAGATACGCTTCGTTTCCCGGACAGACAGTTTCTCGACTAACATCTTAAAGGAGTTCGATGTTGCTGGCTTCTTTAATCGATCAACTTGTTTGGTTTATAATAATTATAGACCAAACAAGTTGATCGACACGTCGTTGATGAGAGAGACAATAATTGTCTTGTTTGGTTTATAATAATTATAAACCAAACAAGACAATTATTGTCTCTCTTCCCCCATTTGTTTTACATATAAATGAAAATGAAACATTCATTATGATGTAAAACCAAGGCTAAATAAATATCAAAACACATCTAAGACAAAAATAAAGTACGTTAAGCCTTCTATGTTATTTCAGATTACTACAATCCAATTAACAATAAAAGAGTGTAAACTTCAAGATGCGGAGCTTAAATATAATGAACCACAACGATGGGATCAATCACGAAGGTTTAAAATATTAAGATTAGTAACAACGAACAAACTATATAGAAAGTAATATGGTACCTATGTTACTAGGAATAAAGACTAACCAAAATGCAATAGAAAAATGGCAGTCACTAGGAGATCACAAAAATTTCTAATAAAATACAACAACTACATACTAATAAATTCTACCATCTAATTGACGTGTAAATAGTTTAATTTAGCTTCGAGCCTTGGTATCAAAAATTATACATTATTTTTATAATTCAATTCCAATTGTAAATAATCCAATTCGGGATTTGATGCTAACACCTATATCCATTGTCTTCCATTTTACAAGAACTCTTCTATATCTTTTTTCATCTTAATAATCATCTTTCTATCAGATTTCCTTTTAAAACTCCCTTTCTTCTTCTGTCTAGGAATCTTGCAAGGTGTTTTAGCTAATTCCGTTGCCGAGAACTGTTTAATTTTCTCGTTAACATTGCCAGTAATGGTAGTCGAAACTATAGGATTGACGATCGTAGTAGACAGAGAATAATGCTTCTTATCGATTGCAGTTAAGTTTCCATATGAATATTCGATTGGTTCAAACATTTTCTTAGATTCATTAACTAGTATTTGTGTGTCCGTCGGTTTATCAGATCGTTTGCTGTCTTGCGATGAGAAAGAGCTTCTTCTTGAACTGTCAGAATCCGTTTGCGCTTTCAAAATGTGTTTTTGGAACAAATCAATCTTTGCTCTAGCTTTTTTGTAGCATACAACATCATCTTTCGTCATGCCATCGTTGTAAGTCCTAATTTCAATCTTCGGCTTTGTTTTCTGAATAGTTTCACTGCGTTTTTTATCTCTTTTAGATTGATTTGTCAACTTCTTTGTTATACCAGTTATTAGACTAGGTTTCGCTCCATTAGTCTCTGCTTTAACTTGACTCACATCTTTTTGTACCTGTTCAATATTCTGTTTGTCTATTTTTACAACTCTCTTCAAAGTTTTCGCCGCTTTAATCAAATCGGAAGACTTAACATTATGAACACTGACTTTATCAGTTTTAGACACGTTTATAATTATCGGTGGTTTGAGTTTATCGCCTGTTTGTATTACAACATCTTTAACGGATCGCAATGGACTTTTGGATTCACTGCCTTTGTCTTCTTTTGGTTGGTCCATTCGTATGTCTTTTTCTCCAACTAGTTTTTCAATTACTATTATTTCTTCACTACTGGTCTCAGTTAGCGAAGTATCATCGTAATCTCCCGAATCTAAATGTTCTCTGACCATCTTATCTATATTAAATTTAGCCATCATTGATGTTTGACCTATCAGATCCTTGCCAGGATGAAATCTTTCTGTAATACTATCTCCATCTTCAACGAAATCTAAGAACGGGTTAGACGCAACCAATGTTGTTATCTTAACTGTACTCTCGGACACAGCTTGGGGTAAACATGCATTAGGTTCATTGAACTTAAAATCATGCTCGTAAAAATAGAAATCATCGTCACTGCTAGTTATAGGTGTCTGTGGAGGAATATCGTCCACGGATATGTTTAGATATTCACCTTTTACGTCGATACTCGAGGCATACGAGTTGCCTCCGCCTCGTTTCGCCTTTGGCGAACCTCTGGGGGGTACGGGAGGTGGGACCCTCTGTTTTTGAGAGCCTTTCAACACCGCTGGGAACGCGACATCTGGCTCTGACGCGGCCGCCATCCCCCTTGCCGTCACGGTGACTTGGGCGGCGGAGAAGACCGGTGATGTCGCGGACGTCGGCGTTATATGCGCGGTGACATCAGACAAAGAGACTGGATCGATAAAAACGCCCACAGTATTGTATAAGTTGGTTTATTTAAAATCGAAATGGGTAGGTACATTTTTAACAAAAAATGTTTTGGCACGATAAATGTATCACAAGATTACAATTGTTTTGTGTTGTACGGACGAGGGGCGTCGGTCGGTTACCAGTCGAGAATGACGTGTTTGTATTTATATTTTTTGTATGGAGCTTGACCGTTAAAGACATATTTTTATTGGTATCAAGTATATATTTGAGATGTTTTGAGAAATAGCATGCGAGAGGTGGTGAAATAATAAAACGATACGGTATACCCAATAGAAAAAGTCCCGACGAGTCGGCAGCGTGGAAAAGACAGAACACGAACATAAGTTTGTTTATTTTGTGCATTTTTGGGGTCGAGTCACCTTCGTCCGTAGGAGAATTAAGTACCCTCGAGATACCCTACACGTGACCCTGGGTGGTGCCAACCAGGTGACAACTCTACTGGTGGTAGGCTTCGGCCGTGGCTAGTCACCACCCACTGAACAAAGCCATGTCGCCAAGCGGCCTAGCCGTGTTCCGGCATGATGTTCGGTGTTGCCATTCATGGATGGCGGGTCAGATCAGTTGCGCTGCATGTGCATGTGCCTAGTGAATGTAGCGTCTTGATCTACTGCCGCCTTCCTACCTAGGCAAGTATGCTCCATCGTAGATCTCATCGTCACTTACCATCAGGCGAGATCGAGATCAAATACTTGCCTATAATGTATAAAAAAAAAAAATCTCGATTATTTTTTGTGAAAAAAAAAAGTGTCTCTATGAAAATTACAAATTTAAAGCCTAGCATAGATTTAAAAAAAATACTATATTTACGTCATAATCTTTAATAAAAGGTACAATCAGTGGTGGCGCCCTCTGAGAATTGTAATTTCTTATTGCAACTCATATTATACTCACACGGAAGCAGCGAATTAAAAGTTAATTTCTACGACAGCTTTTTAGTTACACTTATATTTATATTTGTAATTAAATGATAAGCATAAGTACTTAAATAAGTAAGATCGAAAAAATAAGTGTAGTCCTTGCTACACTATTTTTTTTCAGCTATTAATCAAGTGAGCAACCAACGTTAAATCTATATAATAAAAATCAATTGTTGTTCGTTTGTCTCGCTAAAATTCGAGAACGGCTGGGCCGATTTAGCTGATTTTGGTTTTGAAATGTTTGTCGAAGCCCAGGGAAGGTGACTTTGACTTTGGCGAAGTTCGCCGGGACAGCTAGTTCTTAATAAAAATATATGTTTACTAATGTGGGGGTACATTTTTACATTAATTACACATTTTTCTTCTATTTAAAAAGCCATTATAAGGCACTTGTGTTCCCAAAACTCCTTAAAATGTTATTGTAAGTAGTTTAAACTTCAATTAATTAACAGGCTATCACGTTTTATTCAATGCCAACTAACTTTATGCAATTCTTTTTGACAAAAAATCTATAAGGTAGATGTAACTTTTGTTTTATTTTCGATTTTTTTTTATTGTAGCAGATATACAACAACACAATACGACATTTAGCCTCACCTGCTTTCACGCTGGCAACACCGCTCGAACTGGCGGCTCCTTTTCCATGAGATAGCGTGAAAATATTACGTTACACTCATAAGTTAAAAGCTTAAAGTAAATGTCCTATTTTATAAAAAGAAAAAAGGCGTACATGGCAACCTAAAAGCGTAGACAGCAATTCAACGAGCAACTAATATTTGTGAGACAGGGCAACACTACGCAGATGTTATAGCGCGCGCGGGCGTGCGCAAGCGCAGGTGCTCTCTCTCCGTCTCTCTCATAGTCCGATGGGACGGCAATACCATCGGACAGGTAGGCCTCTACGAAACGATTTGACTTTGATCCGATGATCCGGATTCTGCGGTCCGGTGCCGGACCGATATCTTAACATGATCTTCAAGACACATTCATTATCTTGTGGTAGGTAAATATACACGACACCAAGATGCAATCGCGTTGCATTATCCCTTAAATGAAGTATACACTGAGACACAGACAATTGACACCTAGTGTCGACACACACAACGCAGTAATGACAAAATCTTCAACCGAGTGTCACGGTGATGTACACACATCGACACTCGGTGTCTGCGGGTTCGTAGTATACACGATGATTCAAGGTATACTAACTTTTGAACCTTCTTTAGTGCATTTGTAATAATTATTTGAAGTCAGAATTTCGATATGTTGTTCGATGTGTTTTTATATTAACACTAGCTGTTGCCCGCGACTTCGTCCGCGTGGTATTTAACAAAGACAACCGTTGACAACAGCTTGCTCGCCCATTCTGAGCCCGCGGGACGCATTGCAGGTTGTTGCTATCAAACTTAATCAGGCGCTGCGCTGCAACATTGGTTTTAATTTTTTTCGTGAGATCCTATTTTTTTTTTCTAAAATAAAAGTAGCCTAAGTTACTCCTTGTTACATCAGCTATCTGCCAGTGAAAGTCCCGTCAAAATCGGTCCAGCCATTTCAGAGATTAGCCGGAACAAACAGACAGACAGACAGACAGACAGACGGACAGACAGACAGACAGGCAAAAATTGTAAAAAATGTTGTTTCGGTATAGGTAACGTGTATACATCCAAATGCACTTAGTAAAAAGCGGTTATTTTAATATTACAAACAGACACTCCAATTTTATTTATATGTATAGATATAAAAAAACAACATAACGAAATTCTTGACATAATAATTGCAAATGCAATTCTCTTTCTGAATCACACTGTAAGAAATGAATGTTTTCGTTTGTCTTAAACGCGGTTCTATAACATTGATCAGATTGCAAAGGTTTTTGTGGCATTGCAACGCGTGCCCGGTACTCGAGAATTAGTTTTTTTTATATATATGTATAACAAAACTATAATTCCTATTTTCAATTCAATTCAATACAGACAGAGATAATTATTTTCAATTCAATTCAATACAGACAGAGATAATTATTTTCAATTCAATTCAATACAGACAGAGATAATTATTTTCAATTCAATTCAATACAGACAGAGATAATTATTTTCAATTCAATTCAATACAGACAGAGATAATTATTTTCAATTCAATTCAATACAGACAGAGATAATTAGCCAATTTGTGTAGTACATGCAAATTACTTCCTTACGTAGGTACGCGAATTCGCGTCTTCTACACAAATCGGCTGGTTTTTAGGGTAAAAACATAACTGAACTAAACATAAACTGACTGACTGAACTGATTTTGCTTCAATATGTTATTTGCGATGAGTCACAGTCAAATCCTTTAATTCGTATTGGCCTACGGCGGCACAACTTTTACAAATTGTTATTTTATTTTCTCTTAACGCGACCTCAACTGAGAAGATCCGGCGATAACACTCCGTCTGCATTATTTCATCGACTGACCCTCAGTAATTAAAAAAAAAACTATGTAAATAAAAATACATTATTTCAGCCAACATATTATTTATTACCATATTATATACATAAACAAATTTGGTCAAACGATATACACTAAACCGAGGTCCAGTTTCATAATATGCCCAACAATCCTATCCACAACTTGTACATAATCGGTATTGGCTATCTGTCAAATAAGTTGTGGATAGGTATCAGTTTGCGAAACGGGGCCTTAATCAAAAAGTTTGGAAACAAATACGTTTCTACAATGTAAGCATATTACTATTATGTGGATTGCAGTATTTAGTTACATTCATTTAGACTAGCGATTCCCAAAGTGGTTTGCATAATCGAAAACTGATTTTGGGGGTCGAAGAAGTCTACACAATCGACCCCTATTAAATAACATAAGTTCTTATATGAAACTTTCAAGATAGTATAAGTTGTGTTACGTGTACCAACTTGTTATAAGAATGACAAATATTTTAGTAAAAAGTATCATTGTTGTACTTTAACGCATCAAGTCGATAAGCGTGCACAAGTTCGTACAAGATGAAATTATTATTTTGTACCAATAGGGAAAAAAATAGAGATGGGATTTTTAAAGTAATTTGGCTATGGGGGTCTGAGGTATCAGTTCAATTTGGAAAAAGGATCTCTTGCCCAAAATAGTTTGGGAATCACTGATTTACACTGTAAGCCCAGAGAGGGTATATTAAATCACTAGGTCACTCTAATCTCATTATTTGTGAATTGGGGTGCGTTAAACTGTCCGCAGAATAGTATAAGAAACCATACAAAACATAATAATATCGCCAGACGAACACACCAACTATACGGTCCCACACTAAGCAACGCTTGTATTATGGGCACCGTACAATGGACTGAGGGCGGACCCAGTATATAATACTTATATAGATATTCAACATTCGTGACTCGGGTACAAACAGTCGTGCTCATTACACAGTTTGTCCCTACCATGATTCAAACCCGGGACCCTCAGCGTAGAAGGCAGGGTCACTACCCACTGCGCTAATCAGGTCGTCATATTTCATATTAATTTAACAGGAATATTTGATACTAGTAGTAATGCGAATAAGAGTATATCCCTTAATAGCCTAGAGTTTCAATTCTGATACCAATCTTTTAAACCGAATGTTCACATTACTATTAGTTTTTTTATAGGTTGGCTGTACGTATTTTACTGTTGTATAATATTCTTTCCAACGAAATTAAAAAAAAAATCAAATGTCATTATTATTAAACACAGTAACATTAAACACAGTAATATTAAAAATAAATCACTTTCGTAAATCAGGCTACTAAGGGATATAACAATTTGGTGGTCAATATCGACTGAATGCATTAACAAAATAATATAAGGTGTAGCAATAATAGTGTAAAATATTTTAACAAGGCCAACAGTAGGTTACAAAGATGATATTCCCAAATAAATAAATCAAATTATTACACTAGCTGCGCCCTGCGGTGTTACCCGCGCGAATCATGTCGATCCTTTGCGCTCTGAAAAATTAAAACAAATCTATCCCACGGGAACCATACATTTCACCGGGATAAAAAATAGCCTATGTGCTATTCCAGACTATAATCTATCTCTGCGCCAAATTTCATCCAGATCCGTTCAGCCGTTCTGGCGTGATTGAGTAACAAACATTCATCCATCCAAACTTTCACATTTATAATATTAGTATAGTATAGATTTAGACAATGACACCTTGTACTGAACGCACGGCCGAACGCTACTGGTTTTCCTTGTCTAAAAAAACAACCTTCAGTTACGCAATTATTTTATACATCAACGAGTACCATATAACTTACCGATACATCTGTTAAAATATTTTACACTACTTTTGTTATACCTTATATAACAACATTTTTGCAATGATATTGCTAATGGATTAAAACTCTCTGTAAACTTGGGAGCAAGACCATTTAACAGAAATATTTGCGAGCACAAAAAAGGAATGTCATTAATAAAATTGTTCGTTCATTGTACGAATTTGTTTAAATGTCTGAGTATTTTGTTTATAGATACTATTTTTTTTTAATAAACTTTTTTCTAACCCAAATTGGTAGTAAATTTGTTATCTGCTTTGAAGATAATCGTAATAGGCGCCACCTACCCTGGCTGGGAATTAGGCCATTTGATTATATATCATCATATTGATTTCTTATATTTACGCGAATACTACACATTGAAATAAAACTAATTGTACAGATTTTATCGCGTTTATTTTATGTTTTTACGTTCCGTTTTTACGTACGGTGTTGTAATAGACCTCAAGACACCGTGAGCACTTGTGATCTATGGATTGGACCGCAAACAACAACTAAATATCAGGATATCCCAGTTCTATCTATGACACTAGGACGTCTAACAACTCAGTCCTCCCGTGACCATGGTTGCTGTAAAGCAGCCGAAACGTCGCGAACGTAAAAACATAAAGTAAACGCGATAAAATCCGTAAAATTAGTTTTATATTTCAATATATCATCATATGCCAAACCAACACTTTTGTGACTTTACGTACGTTTAAGAAAAAAAACTGAGTCATTTTAGACGGCCTAAAGTATAATAAATTAATTTCATACCAATATATCTCGGATTATTTTTTAAGTAGATTTTTAATCGACATTCTCTGTACCAAAAGAAGTGTCGACTTATCACTGTTTAAGTCAGTCAGATAATATAATTGAATACAGACACCGTAAAGAAAATCATAGATTAACATTTACTATTTAATTTTTGTTTTCTTTTTTTTATTAATCTTTGCGACAGTACCGCTGCACCAATCTTATTGATTGATATTCTTCAAAAAAAGGGGTAGATTAAAATCCTGGAAGTAATACACTTTTTGTCTAAAATCCAAGTGCACCAGGTAAATCGGTCAAGTACCTAACTAATTTGATTATTTTATCAATTGAACACTTAAGTACTTGCTTGTTTTCAAACATGTATAGCACTACTTTTTTCACCGTGGAATTTATTGCAATTAACCAAAAAAATAATAATTGTATAATTAAAAGATGACGTAAGTGCCTTTTTTTTAATAAAAAAAACTTCATATACATACATACTTTTTTTAAAACGACTGGCAACATAGTACTTTCACACAAATATTGTGATCGAACAAGTCACATTCATCATATAGTGTTGACAGTACAAGACAAGGAGAAACAACACAGCTAAACTGCAGGGACCTGCTTAGAACCTCGGAAAGAACCCACAAGCATCGATACATCGAACTACTTCACATATAACACTATCTGCCCCACCTCAAAATCAAAGGTATCAGAAAATGTTATTTTTGTAATATATTCCCGTATTTTAACAGTTATTCTGCTATTCGGGGCGGAGAAAAAAATCAAAAAAATCTAAGATCATGAAAATCGGCCCATCCGTTCTTGAGTTATAAACTGAGTAACTAACACAACTTGGAGTATATTGTTATGAAATCGAGTTTAGGTAACAAGTCGGAACTTAAATGTCAGATAAGTCAACTAATAATTCCACACTTGAGCACCGTTTGCAAACACAATTGACTCGCAATGTAATGACACGGGCATCGTTATTATCTATTTGGCAGACAGTAGTATAACAATGTGCTGCTCAAAAATATAAAAGTACTTTTTAAAAAAGATCAACCATGGAGTTTCTCGTCCGTTCTTCTCCATAGGAACGGCATTCCGAACGGGTGCTAAAGTTGTAGCTTAGCATTTTGTAACTTTTTTGACGATTCATAAGTACTTCATGGTTTACATGAATAAAAAATATTCTGATTCTGATTCCATTAGTACGAGGAAACAGCCAAAAGGGACAATTACGATGCTATTGCCATTCAATTTTAAGTGAATTGCGTTAGCAAGCGAGCGTCCTGTGTCTCACTGCCTCTTTGGAGAACGAAGTTATGTGGGTCAAATATAAAGAATATACAACAAGTACAATTAAGTTGACTTACTGCTATCCAAATATACTACGTTACATTGTAACTCAGAACGGGTTAAAATTAAACCATGTTTTCACTAACTTGGTTAATATATCGTATTTATAAATAACATATTATCCATTTAAACACTCTAGTTAATAGAATATTCAATGTTTATAACATATACTGACCAAGTTAATTATACTAGGGACAGAATTAAATGGTGTTTGCTAGTTTTTAAAATATTAATTTAAATAAAAAAGTATTCAATAGCCGTGTCTTACAACATTAGAGTTGCCAGAACAACTATAAAGTATTTTATTTTTATAGGTTTTTAATATTTTAATAATCCTAATAGGCGTGCAAAGGAGACAGCCATAAAACAGTGTCCCAAGTATCGATTCAAGTTACACATACAAAAATCGTCGGACGTATTTAGCATGACAATAAACGATTACGCATGTATTGTTTATGCTAATTTAATTTGTCCCTTTACTGTATTGACAATGAATATAATAATAATAATATTAATTACGTCAAATTATTTGTATAATATGTATTTTATCGAAATGAGCTAACCGACTTATTTTAAATTGTGACTTCATACTATTGGATAAAAGGCTGTCAACGTGACATGAGATACACCATTTTACATTTATTAAAAAAAAAACAATCTGCCTATAAATCCAGAGATCTAAAATTTTAATAATATTTTCTAATTTTCCATATCGATTTAAGTATCGATACGACCATCGATAAACTGCCAATCGATCAGAACAGTATACGATACCAATTCAAATATCGATTCGACTCAATCGGCCGGCGGAACCACGATGATTGTACTACCGCTATCATTTCCCGTGTATATCTCGGCTTTCTCAATACTCTTGATGTACATGATCTCTTTTAAAAATCTCTCGGATTCTGTGTCTTTGAGATGTTCGTCGCCATTCAATTTGACAACTGACACGTGTTCGTACGCCGGCACACCTCTATCCCTGAGTAGAGGCGACTCTTGTTTTATGTACACCGTTTGCGTCGATCTCACTTTACGAAACCTCATGTCTTTCGGTAGAGTCGACGCGTCTCTGGGCTCCAGCGTCGGCGTGGCGCTCCTTCGATAGCTAGAGTTCAGACTTTTCGGTAGAGTATTAGCGTTTTCCGTGTTCGTCACGCTGTCGTCTTTAACTAGCCCTATATCGACGAAGAATTTCTTGAACTTCTCCACGAAAGTTGGTGACTTGGCTCTGTTCAAACTGTTTGATAGTCGCTCGTTGGATTGTTCTGAGCTGACTTCGTCTATCCTCTCTGGTATGTTGGACATGCTTTTGTGTTTTTCCAGAATGTTCGATCGCCGCTTCCATCTTTCCTCGTCCTCGTCGTCTATGAACGGTATATCCTGGAGATTGTTCTCGTTTCGCGTGTCGACCGAGGCGTCCTTCAGTATCTTAATGACGGGGAAATTCGTCTGGGACTCGACGTAAATTTGAGGAACGCTGGTGCTGGCGTTGTCGGTTTGAATCCCGCTGTCCGCTAAGCTGCCATTTATGTGCGAGCTACCCGCGCCGGTGCTCAAGACTTTGGTCAACTGATCGGACAGCGTGTCCATTCTGTCTTGTATGGATGTTCTATACACATTGTTGGCGTACGAAGTGCTGGGTTCGCGCGCGTTCAAATTAGAGGTATCAAAGTCTATTCGTCGCGGGAACACGCCGAGTCTATCTCTGTCTATGATTTTGAGTCTGTCGGACAGAACCGAGGGGTACTCCGTGGTCTGCGGGTGCCTCTGATTCCATGTAGAGATCGTGGTATCAGTGAAATCGCTCATACTCGATCTAACCGAAGATCTTGGCGACAATCTGTACTCTCTCAACACATCAGGATTGTAATCTTTGATCGGCCTCCCGATGTAGTTACGTCCTGCGTGAGAAATTCCTTTTAAATGGACGCTAGTCGATAGGCTACATTTCTTTTTTGGTATACATTTCAGTTTATTTCGTGTTCCCCCGCTGGCAAACCATGCGCGGACGGCGATGCAACGCGAGCCGACACCGTTAACACATAACCAACCACATCACTTAATATTTTTATTTTTTCAAAAAATCAAAACGTAAATCAAATTCGCGTTGAAAAACCGAGGTCAAAACAAAAAAAAATCTTTCATGCTACATAGGATTTTAAAAAGGAGGTATCATACCGAGTAGGAGGTAACAAACACCGGAATAGGATAGGGGGGGGGGGGGGGGAAATAAACTGAAATGTATAATAATATATAGGTACCAACATAACTCTTGTAAGTGTTAGGATAAAATTAGGGGTTAGGCTACATTAAAACTATGGTAAGAAAATAATAACTTGGTTAATACTAATCTATGTTATACCGAGCAATTGATTAGTGAGTTGACAACTATTATATACTTTAACTATTCGATGTGTATATTCAACAAAAACAATCTGTCAGGTTAACACTTGACAGACTATAATTTAAATAGTACCAGCCCTTTTAATAGCCCGCTGTTGGGACAGGCGTCCCCTCATTGCGAGGGGGATTAGGCCATAGTCCACCACGCTGGCCCAGTGCGGGTTGGCGGACTTCACACATCTTTCGAGAGGTTCTCTCAGACATGCAGGTTTCCTTACTTGCTAAACGGTGAAGGAAAACATCGTAAGGAAACCTGCATGTCTGAGAGAACCTCTCGAAAGACGTGTTAAGTCCGCCAACCCGCACAGGGCCAGCGTGGTGGACTATGTCGCATTCCTTTTTGCTTTGATGAAAGGCCCGTGCCCAACAGTGGGACATTAAAGGGGGCTGATACATAAAAAAAATATAATCCCAAATAAAAAAAATATTTCTATAAATACCAAACATAATAATGATAAAATCCAATATAGCTACGTAAGTAAATAGTCAAAAACACCAAATTGTCAACTCGCTTTGAAAAAAAAACCGTACATTTATAGGAAAAAACCGATAAATACCTGGCGTTTCGATCTCCTCCTGCGCTCTGGCCGGCTTCGCGATGCTCTTCCTCTTAGACGGAGAGTGTTTCAGTGCTGTTGGGAGGATTAATTGGATCATTGTAGTTTCACAGTTGCGGCAATCAATTTGTAGAATAGTGTTATGATGTTCGCGGACATTTTTTTAATTTAGTTATGTCATTTACTTGAGTTATACAGGGTGACTCAGAAAGGGTAGCCTAAGCCATGAAAGTGCGCTTCTTGAGAACATTTGCAATAATTATGTGAATTCATAACTTCGATATGTCATTGAAAAAAATTTTCCCCACAAAAAAGTGAATTTCGTTGAGAACAAAAAAACAGACTTCAAAATTCGGACTTCACATAATGATTGCACATGAGCTAAAGAACCGCATGATCAAGGCGTAGTTTACTCTTTCTGCATCACGCTGTACAAATGTTCATAGCAAATACATTTAAACATAAATTTTGGACGTATAGGAAGACGAGGACAGAGCGAGGGAAAGTGAGAGTGGGAGGGAGACGGGAAGAGGGAGGAAGACAAAGAATTAAGACTGTATTATTTGTATAGCTCTGTCCTTATCAGATTTGATATAAGGACAATGACTATGGTACATACCAATCTCATTACCGAAGGGTCTATGGTTAAAAGTACCCAAGTACATTAGAACATCTTTACTTTTTTTAATGTCCGGGAACATGACAACACTAATTAGAAGAAAGAAAAATATTGTCATTGATCCAGATGAAAACTAGATACACTATAATGATAAGCCGTTAACACAACATATTCACTTAATTTTTATCATCACTTCTTGTTATTTTCTTTTGTAAATTAATCTCTAAACTATTAAATTTATCTGTGGTAAGTAAAATGTTGTTGATTATATTCTAAACTGATTTGCTGCTGATACTAACAAACTGCTTTAGTCAAAAGTAATATAATAATAATAATAAAGCCTTCCAAAGATCCGGGAATAGCCCGTGTGGAGAGACATAATAATAATATAACCGCAGGGCAGCTTGTGGCGAGCTGTTGGTGAGTAGCGACACCACGGACCCGAGTGGCCCAGAGAGTCGGTCAGGGCCCCCACCTCGGCGTGTCGTCGTCGGTCGAGTGGAGACCGACGGGGGCCCGCAGGACTCTCAGCTCTGTCTTGCCTTAGTTGGCTGTCCAGAGAGGGGTCGCTAGAGCTATATGCTCCAGGGGTGGAAGTGTTTGTTGCAAGCACGAATGCTTGTACCCGAGTCATGGATGTTTAATATGTATATAAGTATTATATAGTGAGTTCGCCCCCAGTTCGTTGTACGGTACCCATATGATGATGATCCAAGCGTTGCTTAGAGTGAAACCGTATAGTTGGTGTGTTCGTCTGGCGATATTATATTATTATTATATATTAGCAGCAAATCGGTCTGCAAATCAAATATATTTTGACATAAGATAGTGTATCTGAGTTTTTACAAATAACGAACCAATTATTTTTTTAAATATTACAAATCAGCTCACTAATTGAGAAGCTTGCTAAATAAAATATCTCATTTCAGCGTGTGTTCGCAATTACAGCTTTGCAAAACAAATCAAATAAAAAAAATATTTGTCAAACGCTTTACTATTAAACGTCTTAATGTTCAAATAAAGTTATAAAAGATAGTAAGCAAAACAAAACTTTATTTTTATCTTCTTAGCAATGTCTTTGCGTTGATAACGGCTAATGATTTTTGTTTTATTACTATCTCTTTAAAAAATTAACATAGACAAAAAAATTACTTTCAAAAAATCTGACGTCATTTCAGGGACTATTTTGTTAGTTTTAAATTCTACGCTAAGAAATCGTGATACCATAGACTGGAATCGGTGAAACATCCGTGAAATGAGGTCACCACTCAGCACTCGCATACCTCATATAAAATCATAGACAAAAGAACGTGCTTCGAAATTTAACGAGTTATCCATAGACAAGAAAATATCACAGAGTTGGATTTACTAGCTACGATAGAAAGGGGGCGATTGAGAGTGAGCTCGTAGATGGAGCCACTGAGCATGGTGGTGGGGGGGGGGGGGTTCTACATTACGGATTATCACAACATTACAGGGCCCCAAGTCTGCTAACACAATAGATTCATAATCGAACAGCAACCGCATAGTAACTGTCACTTTTGACACATATTGTAGGGGTATATCTGTCAAAAGTGACAGTTACTATGCGTTTGCTGATCGATTATGAATCTATTGTGTTAGCAGACTTGGGGCCCTGTTCGGGAATCGTTACAAATAAAGCCAGAGGTTTGGGCAATTTCTAGAGTAATTGACAAGAAATGTCCCCGTAGTGAAAGTTGTTTTAGAAATTTTCAGGCTACAGTCCGCGATATTGGTATGCTTTTAACATACAGAAAGTAGCCGACAACCTCAACAATTATAATGTAAACTCCAATTCATAACAATCCCCTAAATATTACACAAACTCTCAACACACCGACTCAAAAAGGGGGGTGGGGGTTAATGAAAATGGGGGGGGGGGGAGACACAAGTGAACATGTGGTCGCATCTTCATGCTTCGAGGGACCCCTAAAACACAACCGGCACTTACTCAGACCTCCACAGACCCGCGCGAGTATCCGAAAACGGACAATTGTTTGTAAAAAAAAATGGAAAGAAAAAACACAGATATTATTTTCGGCTGGCAGCATTATTGTGTGTGCGCGTGCACGATCATTTCATTGTATCATCATGCGTTATTGATTATATAAAAAAGCATTTCTTTTTTTTTATTTCTAAAATAAATTAAAATGCATGACGTGTCTATTCTCACTCATGCCTGTAAATTTGCTTCGAATAAAAAATAAAATAACTAATCACGCTACTCAGCTATCGCCTAAAAAAATAAGGGTTCTAGTGTTGGTGGTTGGTCACTATGGCGTTTCGATACAAAAAAAAACATTTCATGGCATAAATACTGTATCCCCAAAGCTCTCAAAAGTACAGCGGTTTTAATAATTTAACAATGGCAACATAAAATATTTTACCGACGAAAAGAACAAAGATTATATTTTTTATGCGTGAAAGGGAATATTTTATTATTGAAATGCCAGCCTGGATGGTATTTTCAACCATTTAGCTGACCTCGATACATGTTAGCCATTGTTGTTGCCGGAGACGTCAAAAGTCAATGCAGTGGTCTATGAATTGGATTCCATTTTATTACAGTACTCTATGAATGTCTTTCGTGAATAGTAAAATAGTCTTGTCATTGCGATATTTTAATACAATATGTGATTGTAAGCTCGTACGCTTTTCACGATATAGAAATACCAATTTTGTGTTCTATAACAAACTATTATTTCTTAAAAGGCAGGGGGCTTAGTAATTAATTACCAATTTATTCGACCTAATGAATGTTCCATCAAATTGAAGGATTTTTTTCTGTGCAATTATCGGGTAATTATAGGGTTCCGTGGAAAATTAAAGAGAAAACTCGAAAACCTTAAAGAATTACTCTCACGACGGTCGTATACATATCTAATTGGATCTTTACAACTACTTTTTTTACGTTTGCATATTAAAAAAAAAAAAAAACAATCGCATGCCACCAACACTCGTTCCCCAAAAAAAAAAAAGACCACGTCCACACAGTATATAAATTATATACATATATACACAACAAGTCGATATCGATATATTAATGGCACATCCCTACAGTACCTATGTAGCTCGTCACTAGCGTTCTGAACTTGCGGTGGTTGCCCTTGATTTCTGGGAGGTCCACTGATCGAACAAGTCATAGAGTTATTGACGACATTTTAAAATAATCGATAGAACTAGGCGACACTCGGCGGAAATCCATTGCTAAACAAATGGGGGAAGAGGAACCCACCACTGACCCTCGGCTAGTCTACTTTTCCAATTATAAACCAAATGTTGACAAGCCGAGGGTCAGTGGTGGGTTCCTCTTCCCCCATTTGTTTGACATTTTAATAAGTTAAACACTAGGGTTGAAGAAAATCATGCTTTATATCAATACTATTATTAACGATATTATTTTTTTCTTTAGCGCAAGGTAAATTAATAAAATGAGTGTATATAACTAGCGTAAAACATTTTAAAAGGTCGACGCGTTGTAAAAGATAACAATTAACAAAAATATATACACGTTTAGAACGACGTGGCAACAAGTTTATGAGTAAATCAAAATACACAATTATTTTATACATAAATATGATTGGTGCGACCTACTTGATTAGCTTACTTATAAAAAATAATATACACATTTTTTTGTTACACATTACATTGTGTGACAAAAGCACATTCAAAGAAAATTATTTAGCTCTGGGAAATGATTCATTATATTATTATACTCATTCAATTATGTCGACAAGAATATTTTTTCAATTTCAGTCTATTTTGTGTCTTGGTCAATAGCATAATATAAAACATGACTTTCTTCAACAATTTACTTAATTGATTGCGGTGTCTGTTTATGTATATTATATATATACCTCTAGCTGTGCCCGCGTCTTCGTACGCATAGAATGATCGAGGGCTCTATCATTTTCGGATATATACATTTAAATATAAGCTTTAAGCAATATTGATTCTAATGCAGAGATTCAGTTAAACCCGCCACATTGATTTTCAGATATAGTCTCTCGACTGTCACGCAAAAAACCTATAGAAATCGCAGCATAACAAACGCTGACCCAAACGCTGATCCGGTTTAAGACTTATCACCAGGCCAAGTTTCATCCAAATCTGTCAAGTAGTACATAATGATTTATTATTTTTTCGAATAGAAAAAATAATAAATGATTATGTCCTAGTTTTATTTTTTCAATAACGTTCAATGTACAGACACGGCCTATCATGTGTAATAATATCTATACATATAAAACAAAGTTGTGTTAGTTACACCATTGAGAACTCAAGAACGGGTGGGCCGGTATTTGGGCCCTTTCATATTTTTTTTAATTTGTCTCCGCCCCGAGTAGCTATTACAACATGGGAAAATTGACATTTAATTCTGAGGCGCTACGAAGTTTACGGGGATAGCTAGCGGTATTTAGATTAAGCTTTACAATTTTAAACAAACACCACAAATCGTACGTAATAAAAGCTACAGACGGGTTGTAAAGTATTTTTAAGTCTCGTTTAAAATACAAAGCTCAACATTATAATAGGAATATACCTACTCAAAACTGCATATTTCACGAATTGTTATAAACTTGGAAGTAAACCGAGTAAGGCTGTGTCCCCAGTAGGCAAACTGTTAGCGGCCGACTGAGTTAGCGGCGTATCGGTTTAGTACGCCCTTCCATATATTTGAAATGGAGTGTTCCCAGTTTGCTAGTATGCGCTCACTCTACGCAGTTTGCTGTGTTGCGCGCGCCGATTGATTCAGTGAGCGGCCGACTCACAGCAAAACCGGTTCCAGTCGGCGGCGGCGATATGCTTGTTCGCCGGGCGTAGTGAGTCCGTTTGCCGCAAACTGTCATGTGGACAGTTGACAGTGAAAATTCAGTCGGTCGGTCGACCTAAATAAGCGGCTAACACATAACAGTTTGCTTGCGACGCACGCAAATTGATCTGAGTTGACTTGACTCGAATTTCAGTTCGCCACAAATTTGCGGCTCACTCAGTCGGCCGCTAACAGTTTGCCTACTGGGGACACAGCCTTACTGTTGTTTTGAATCGGCTTAAAAAACAAACACGTCACAAATCTGTATCTAAGAATCGAGACTTAAAAAAAAACATAAATTATTATTTTACTTGTATCACTACTCTTAACGTCCGGGCTACACCTGCGCCCGATGCCGTCAATTAACGATTCAATCGACAAAATTTAAAATCGACAAACTAAAAGTATTTTTTTATCGACGTCGTTTGTTATCGCGTTTATTGGCATAAAATCCCTGTTGAGAATATATATCTATAGCTGCGCCCCGCGATGTTACCCGCGATTAAAAAAGTATGTCCTTTTTAGCAGGATAAAAAGTAGCCTATGTGCTATTCCAGCCTATAATCTGTCTCTGTGCTAAATTTCATGCAGATCCGTTCAGCCGTTTTGGCGTGATTGAGTAACAAATATCCATCCATCCAAACTTTCACATTTATAATATTAGTTAGATAGTTAGATTCTCAACAGGTATTTTATTTCGATTATCTCGTTCGTTAACGGCACTAGGCGCAAGTGTAGCAGGGGCGTTAAGATTAGATGGCAATAGACAACACAGTTATTCACACGATTAGCAATATCAATAGGAACAATACCCATCACCTTATTTCAATAACGTTGCAAACGATTTATCAGTATTATTGAACTATATTACCTTGCAGTAAAAGTACAAATTTAAATATCACCATCGTTAATGAAATTAGGTTTATATGTAACTAGTATAGGGTTCAATTTAAAATGAAGAAGTTTTTCAGTTACATAATACTTAACGGTTCGTTAAAAAAGGGCTACACAGTGATTTTTTGATTTGTTACTTTGTAAAGCGATTGGACTGGTCTAAAATAATTTTAATTGTTGATGTATATTATATGTATTTCTACGATAATATATCGCACCCTCAACTCAAAAATATTTTTTTTGGGAAATCGCAATCAAAGATCTTTCCAACTGAACGGGGAGGACGAAAAGTACCTGTGTAAAATAGACGGAAATATAATAAGCTTTTTCTATCATAAAAACGCCTTTGTTTTAATATTCATCGGATAGAACATACATTAAAACCATAATTTTGAAGCATTATTTTGAATTCATAATTTTGAGTTGAGCCTTCTGCGTTCTGAGGGTGCGACATTTATTTCAGTCACAAAGTTACTTCTCTATTTTAAATACTAGAATATGACTTGTATTGGGGAATCCTAGGCAGAGACTAATCCACATAGCGACATGGTATGGAGCTACACAACGGTAATAATAATATATTAGTCTCGCCCCCTACGAGATGTAGGTACACTGCCTCTGCCTACCCCAACAGGGATCACAGGCGTAATGGTGTATTTAATATATAATCATTATTAATTATGGGACTCAATTTGTTGATAGAAGAAGATTGGAAATAATTTATCTCCTTGTACTTTTTCAATGACCCAAATATGAGTTAGGTATATGCAACTCGTTTATTGTCATTTCAAATATAAGGTATAACAAAAAGAGTGTACAATATTTTTTTACAGATAATCAATAAGATATATAAATCTGTAAATATAAATCTATATAAATCTGGGTGATTTCAAGTCGAGAGTGAACAGGTACCTTCTAGGCAAGTATGCTCCATCGTAGATCTCATCGTCACTTACCATCAGGTGAGATCGAGATCAAATACTTGCCTATAATGTAATAAAACAATAATTGTGTGAATGATGTTGTGATTTTTGTAAACAAGGTGACCCAGTAGCGTTTGGCCGTGCGCCCAGTACATCATATATTTTTTTAAATTTCTAATAGTTAGATTTATTTCTTTGAGAATATTATCTTTATAATCGACTGTTAGCCCTGTTAAAATGTTTTACACTATTTCTGTTACACCTTATATATGACATATAATGTTGATGCAAGTATCAACAAAAAAAATCACGGTATTATATCGAATGTTGATTAATTAAACTCACAGATAGAAAATTATTCCAATTTGTGACATAAATCCTATCAATGACACATCACAAAAATGTAGTCTGATACCTAGACTTAATTTTTTTTTTTTAACATTATTATGTACCATTTAAATAAGGGCATTTATATGCAATGTGCCGATAAACCGTATCCACAACTTATTTCACAGAGTATGTATGAGACATCTGTCAATTAATTTATGGATAGGACTTGCCAGCACATTTATAAACAAGCCCTTGTAGTAAATTGTAACCGACTACATTAAGTTCTGAATAATTAAATGTATAATAATGGAGTGATACTTACACGAAGGTATCTTCTTGAAGACAGTCTTGGACATGAAATTCAGGAATCTCTGAGCGTAGTAACTCGGTCGGTGTACTGAAACCGTATCCTGAAATGACGAAACATTATACGTACATAACATTTGTACTAATATAATTAATAACGCTTGCCTCGGTAACGAGGATCGCAGGTTCAAACCCCGGCTCGCACCTCTGGGATTTCTGGATTCCATGTGCGAATTTTCAACCATGATTATCACTTGCTAAACGGTGAAGGAAAACATCGCGAGGAAACCTGCATGTCTGAGAGAACCCCTCAAAAGATGTGTGAAGTTCGCCAACCCGCACTGGGCCAGCGTGGTGGACCATGGCCTAATCCCACTCGCGTTGAGGGGAGGCTCGTGCCCAGCAGTGGGACATGAAAAAGAGCTGGTATTATTATAAATAAAACCAAGCGCACCATTGCAAGACCTCAAGACACTGTGAGCACTTTCGGCGTAGATCGGACCGCAAGCAACAACTAAATATGAATACTCATTCGTAGTCCAGCCGTTCTGAAGATGCCTCGTTTAGAGTCGAAACACGTGTCGAATACTTTCTTAGATTCGCTTCGTTTCGCGGAGAATTGCATATTATTTTAGGTCCCGTCACTCGTGATAGATAGTTTCTCGACTAACATCTTAGAGGAATTCGGTGGCTTCATTAATTATCGATCAACTTGTTTGGTTTATAATTGGAAACGTTGACAAGCCGAGGGTCAGTGGTGGGTTCCTCTTCCCCCATTTGTTGAACTAAATACCCCAGTTCAAACTATGACACGAGGACGTCCAGCACCTCAGTCCTCGCGGGTGACTTACACCGTCGTGGATCATGCTCTTCCAGGTGTGCTCCAGCTTCTTCCGCAGCCGGTACGACTGCAGGATGTCGATGATGCCGAGGAACAGCAGCAGGCGCTCGCCGCGAGCGTTACGAGCGGGAATCCCGCCCGGGCTGCGGAACAACACGAAACTGACACTAGCTTATTATTGTATTGTTTGTATTGTGATAATTATATTTAAATAAAACATAAAATATCAAAAGTTATTGGAGTGTTGCCAAACAAAAAATATTGACAGAGACAAAGTTTTACAAGTGTGCGATCTAATAAAAATATCGCCAGACGAACACCACTATACGGTCCCACACTAAGCAACGCTTGTTTTGTGAGTACCGTACAATGGACTCGAGGCGAACGCAGTATATAATACTTATATAGATATTAAACACTCACGACTCGGGTACAAACATTCATGCATATCACGTAAAGTTTGTCCCTACCAGGATTCGGACCTGGCACCCTCGGCACAGAAAGTAGGGTCGCTACCAACTGCGCTAATCAGGTCGTCGTATGTAAAAAAAACACGCTTTTTGTTGAAAAAAAAACGGATTTTATCGCATTTATTTATGTTCCAGTAATTAAAATAATTAAATCCAAAACCAAACGCACCACACGCAAGACCTCAAGAAACTGCGCACTTTTTGCGTAGATCAGTCCGCAAGCAACAACTAAATATGAGGGTACCCCAATTCAAACTATGACACTAGGACGTCAAACAGCTCAGTCCTCCCGTGACCATGGTTGCTGTTCGACAGCCGAAACCTCGTGAACGTAAAAAACCTAAAATAAACACGATAAAATCTTTAAATGTGTAGTATTCGCGAAAAAATAAGAAATCAATACGCTTTTTTATATTATAACTAGCTGACCCGGCAAACGTTTTTACTGGTGGTAGGCTTCGGCCGTGGCTAGTCACCACCCACTGAACAAAGCCATGTCGCCAAGCGGCCTAGCCGTGTTCCGGCATGATGTTCGGTGTTGCCATTCATGGATGGCGGGTCAGATCAGTTGCGCTGCATGTGCCTAGTGAATGTAGCGTCTCTATCTACTGCCGCCTTCCTACCTAGGCAAGTATGCTCCATCGTAGATCTCATCGTCACTTACCATCAGGTGAGATCGAGATCAAATACTTGCCTATACAAAAAAAATAAAAGTTGTTTTGCCCTATAAAAGAAAATTGAGATATAAACTATCCTATCTTTCAAGTTGGATAAAACTGCACACAGTGTGACAAATTTTATTAAAATCGGTTTAGTAGTTTAGGAGTTCATAGCGGACAAACACCGTGACACGTAATCCCACTATCCCACTTCCCACTAATTTTATAAATGTGAAAGTTTGGATGGATGGATGTTTGTTACTCAATCACGTCAGAACGGCTGAACGGATCTGGATGAAATTTGGCACAGAGATAGATTATAGTCTGGAATAGCATATACTTTTTATCCCGGTAAAATGTATGGTTCCCGTGGGATAGATTTGTTTTAATTTCTCATAGAGCAAAGGATCAACATCATTATTTGCATAGGTAGTAGTTTAGGGCTCAGAAAATGACATAGGCTAATTTTATTCCGGAAAAATGCACGGTTCCTATGGGAAAGCATACGGGAACCGTGTTTTTTTAAAACTTAACTTTTTAATCGCGGGTATTTATATATATATTATTATTATACTTACGGCACATCCTCCTCCTCGTCGATGGGCTCGCTCTCCGCCTGGATGCTCTCCATGGCTGTGGAGTGCGCGACCAGCCGCTGCCGGTTAATGGATCTGCAATAAACAGAAGTGTGACGTCATGCAGCGCGTGTTACGTCATTATACATATGGGCTGTTGTACGCATGAATATCTTGAGTACCTATGTAAATATTTACACGAAAAAAAATATTATAAAAATATATATAACTGGTCCATCGAGCCTCGTACAGCCTCAGAGTCAAATAAATATCGCCAGACAAACACACCAATTTTATGGCCCCATACTAAGCAACGCTTGTATTATAGATACCGTACAACGGACTGGGGCCGACCCTAGTAACACACAGAGCAGGGAAAATTCCGAATAAACTGATTCCGATTTTTTATCATTATGGAGAATTGAAAGTTTGAAATACCGTCCGCTAGAGTCGCTTTTCAATTCTCCATACAAAACTGCTAAATACGGTAGACTATAAAGTACACAGTTAGAATCAGCCTGTGTATCAAACCCCGTAATAAATATTTATGCGTACAAACAAACAAGCATTTAACATATAATTGTAACATTCATATTGCTTGTTTCAGTCAAGGACTTGTTAATGAGCATGCCCTCATAATACCACATTCAAATTATATGGAGACTTGAAAGCGTTAAGCCTATGTTACAAGTCTCAATATAAAAACTCATGCAATTTAATTGTCATATTCATGGAGATTTCAATCCACTCGCAATAGTTTTACAAAGAGTTTAAAAAAAAATAAGGTCCGGTTTTACACCAAATCGGAGAAGAGAGATGTGCGGAATAAACCAATCAGATGGTTAAAAAAACATTTCTTTTTTTTTTCAATTATTTTATATACAGAATATTGCACGAGCATGATTTAAAACTATGGTAAGTTTAAGTATTTAAGATAGCATAAGTAGTTGCTTAGATACTCAGGTGTGACCGACGGACAGACAGACAGACATAGTCACACTATAAAGGTACCGTTTTTACCATATTGGTACGGAACTCAAACACCGCACCGTACCGAGCCGAGTATTTCAAACATTCGATCGGTCAGAATCAGAATATTTTTTATTCACGTAGACCATTAAGTACCGTACTTATGAATCGTTAAAAGTTACAAAATACTATGCAACTACTTTACCACCCGTTCGGAATGTTCCTATGGAGAAGAACGGGCCAGAAACTCCATGGTTGCTCTTTTTTTAAAAAGATCTTTTAATTTTTTGAGGTCTATTCCGCACATATCCTCCCCTCTGCGCTTCGGTGGAAACCAGACCCTAATGCTTTGTAATACTATCGTAAATGAAATGAAGCTTTCAATGAATACGACGGATTCAATAATTATTGTATTATTTGTTACTGCATGCTACAAACTTGACTAAACGTCAAACAGTCCCAAGTTTGCTGACACAATTGACTCGCAATGATATGACAATGGCATCGTAGGTGTTACATTACAAAGCCATTGCCGTTTTTGAGTCAATCAAGTTGGCAGACTTACCAGCAGGTATGGTTAAAAGATTATTGAGTAGAAAATATAGCTTTAAAAAATGCTTTGGAATTATTTTAAAATAATTAATAAATTAATATAAATATTAGACCACATGACGCTAATTAACATAGAAGAGATGAATCGATGTAGTTAGTCGATTTTTGAATGATAGATAGTTCTATCGATTTAATATGAGGCTATCAAAATTGTTTACAAAAATCGTTAATAATATAACATTTAGTCTACACTCGAAATCTTTAACAAATTATAATTGATTCATTCAAAGTTTAAACCGATTTAAAAATAATCGACTAAACTAAATCAAAGAAAATCGCCTAAAATAATCATAAACAATAAAATATATAATCTGATAGGTTATGTCTATATTATTGAGACAATTATATCTATGGTCATATACAGACCGATAGATTCACACTTTTTCTATATAGGTACTTTTTATTCCTGAAAACCACTTGGGCTGTACCATCTAAGGAATAGGTTCCTATCGACTAAACCAGGGGTTCCCAAACTTATTTTGTCTACTGCCCACTTTGAGAATAAATTATATTTTAGCGCCCCCATTTTTTTCACCTACTTAAAAACCACTATAACTTCAAATTAAATTAATTATTGTAAGCTATATTAGCGGAGATTAAACATTCATTCTTAGCGAGACTTTTACTATAACCCGCAAGAGTTAACTTGAGACCTGAGCGCCGTTGAGTACTACCTACTGCCAATGAAAATGATTATTGAAACGCAACTTTATAGAATTGAGACAGAGTATCTTTTATTCAAAATGAAACATACCCCCTTAGCCTCTACGTAACGCCCCAGTTTTTCTGAGTCTCTTACTGCCCGCCTTTAGGCCTGCAGCGCCCACAAGGGGGCGTTATCGCCCACTTTGGGAAAGGCTGGACTAAACCTACAATCGATCCATCTCGGTCGCGTTAAGAGTGTGAGAAAGAGAGGTAGATCACTAATAACCAAACGTGTTAGAATGACATAGAAACATTGACTAGTATATCGTACTGGGTCCGTTTGACTTGCGCGTTGAAGTCCTCCGCGCCTTGATCCGATCTGAAAACGTCGTTGCAACACGATACAGTGCCTCCACCGGCTATATATATATATATATATTAAATTTAAAAAATACATCAATTCAAATATAACACATTTTAAGGATTTTATCGCGTTTTTATTTTGATTTTACGTTCCCGACGTTTCGGCTGCTTTACAGCAACCATGGTCACGGGAAAATAAAAACGCGATAAAATCCTTAAAATAAGTTTTATTTCAATGTGTAGTATTCGCGTAAATATAAGAAATCAAAATACATCAACTCAAAATGTAACAATAGCTATACAGCGTGACTCAGAAGGGGTATAATACTATTTGAACCTGCGCTTCTTTGGAGCATAAAAACTATTTGCCCCTACCGGTATCGAACCCGGGATCTTCGATACAGAAAGCAGGGTCACTACCCACTGTGCCCCCTTATCACGCATCATGCAATAACCTAGCGATAGCAAACATCTCGGAATATTTGCTTACAAATCGCTAATTCATATAACGTGATACAAATTTGCGATTTGAAAGTAAATATATCGCACTGTTTGCTATCCCTTTAGACTATTGCAAGATACGTCCTAGTATAAAACAGGGGTACCCAAACTTATTTTGTCTACTTTGAGAATGAATTATATTTTAGCGCCCCCATTTCATCACCTACTTAAAAACCACTATAACTTCAAATTAAATTAATTATTGTAAGCCTCTACACAATGCCCCCATTTCTTTTCTGGGTCTCTTACCCTTTAGGCCTGCAGCGCCCACATTGGGAAAGGCTGCTATAAAACTATCAAAAAAACCCAATTGTATTTGTGTGTGTTTATTGTGTACAACCGTATTGTCAATAATGAACACGCACCTGGTTCTATTGAGGCCGGTCTTTTTGGGTTCTCCTTCAGCGTCGTCGTCGCTCTGACCAGAGTCGTTCCGTTGTCTGGCCTCAGTTTTCTCGCGTTGTGCCTCGTCGAGATTATGGATGCCGACGAGGAGAGAGTAGTCCATGATCTGTGCAGAGATAAGTATCAGTGGTAAGAGGGGCCGCTCTCGTCTGACTGTTCAACTATTAATGTGAGCTCGCTCGGAGAAAGAGCTTTGGCTTAGTTGAAGGGTCTAAGAAAGTACAATCCTAGCACAAGTTTGAGCTTAGTTGGAGTAGCTACCGGAGCCAAATCCTAGAATATGTTTGAGCTTGAGGTTGGCTGGAGGCTGGAGGGTTATAGTTTTAATAACGCTTATAGACACTGTACTAGGACCTTGGCTGAGGAGTCCTTGGAAGTCAAGTCCAAGCAAATTTGTATGAGGACCAATATCATCATCCATCTATCCATCAGCCAAAAGACGTCCACAGCTGGACATAAAGACGCCTCCGCCAACGACTTCCACACATCACGGTCTTCGCATCCACCAGCGTCCTGGGCCCCAAGTCTGCTAACACAATCGATTCATAGATAATTGACAGATATTCCATACGATATCTGTCAAAAGTGACAGTTACTATGCGGTTGCTGTTCGATTATGAATCGATTGTGTAAGAAGAATTGGGGTCCAGGATGTTGGTGTGTGATCATCGGTCCACCTTGTGGGGGCCGTCTTACACTTCGTAAGCTCACCTTAAAACTCTCCAGCACTCTGCAGTCCCTCTGCATGGTCTTGATGAGCGCGTTGTAAGTGTCTGCTTCCAGGAACAGACCCTCGTTGTTGAGTTCCATGAAGTCCAGATCTTTGTAGGTGGGTGAAGACTTTTGCCGTTCACTTTTGTTAGCCTGTTAGACAGATACGATTATTTTTCAACATAAAATAGATGGCCTCGTCTTCGCATGGATAAGTCCTCATAGGAGTATTCCCAAAAGCAGGCCCCAGGCTCCCCTAACCCCCGTGACTTGCAGTACAGACAAAATAATTTTGAGAACTAGTAGTAGATACATAAGAGGTTTAGTGGTGACTTACAATAGTAACTAAAAACTCTGTCAATGTGATACACAAAATAACTTTGGCAGAAACTTACAGTAGTGACCAAAATCAAATGACAATGTTGAAGACAATAAAGAAATTTAAAAGTAAACTGCTTACTGAACAAACTAAAGAACATTGGCAATTACTAGCAGGATGTAGATACCAAAGAAGTTTGGCAGTGATTTGCAGTACGTAGGTACCAAAGAAGTTTGGCAGTGATTTGCAGTACGTAGGTACCAAGGAAGTTTGGCAGTGATTTGCAGTACATTTAGACACATACCTTTCTCTTGTAGGTGGAGCCCTTGAGATCGTATTTCTGGTGCAGTTTGATGGAGGAAGGCAGTATGTTGTTCATTGCGACGAGTCGCACGTTCTTGCTGTTGCACTGGTAACAGTACAAGCCGAAGAACTTTGGCAGTAACGTGCGGGGGTTCTGCAAACGGGCAAACCGTATTATCTATGGATACTGATGCCGTCTGTTAACAGCATTATCTATGGAGAGAGCTATGTTCAGACTGTCTTTGCTTGATAAGGTCCGTAACAAGGATATATAGTGACCGATGTCCATAAGAGGCCGGCGCGAGGGCCGGGGCGCGGGGGACGAGGCGGTAGGCGAGCTACGTGCGACGCTGGCGCCACTACTCTTTCGACAGCCACCGCGATCACGCGGGTTTTTATATAATTTTGCTCATTAAACCAACACACACACACACACACACACAGTCAGACATACACACACACAGTCACACATACACAAACACACACCTATTGTATATACACAGCCGCATATTTATTGCAAGGAACCTTACAAGCGACATAGCACATATAATTAGCAAGCTGAAGTGAAGTGGCAGTGGGCAGGCCACATCGCTGGCAAAATTTGGGGAAGACATGTCCTCGAGTGACAACCTCGAACTGGAAGACGCTGGGTCGGACGGCCTCTCACCAGATGGGACTGGTGAGTCGCGGGAAGCCGTTGGATGCAAATAATTACCAACATCTGGTTGTGGCGTTCTACGGGGGAGGCCTATGTCCAGCAGCAGACGTTTCCAGCTGATGATGATGATGATGGTGACGATGACTAAGACCGCATTGTGACGACTCGTTTGTCACTTCACTTGACAGCTGACACCACTACATCATTGATGACGTTTCTGATTGGTCAATTCTCACACGCCATACCAACTATATCACACTAATATTATAAATGTGAAAGTTTGGATGGACGGATGTTTGTTACTCAATCACGCCAGAACGCCTGAACGGATCTGGATGAAATTTGGCACAGAGATAGATTATAGTCTGGAATAGCACATAGGCTACTTTTTATCCCGGTAAAAAGGACATACTTTTAAATCGCGGGTAACACCGCGGGGCGCGGCTAGTAAGCTATACAATATGATACCTGATCGAGGTTCAAGTAGTATCCGGGCAGCAGTTTCTGTAGAAACTCGCCCTCCTTGTGCTGTACCGTCTTGATGATGAACTCATCATCGTTGGTCAGGTAGAAGATGCTGCCGGACGCGCCAGGGTTGCTCAGCTCGCGGAGGGGGGCGCTACACATTGACATCTGGGACAGGGATACATATGTAAATATAAATAAATAAATATATCGCCACACGAACACACCAACTATACGGTCCCACACTAAGCAACGCTTGTATTATGGGTAACGTACAATGGACTGGGGGCGAACCCAGTATATATTACTTATATAGATATTAAACATCCATGACTCGGGTACAAACATTCGTGATCATCACACAAAGCTTGTCCCTACCAGGATTCGAATCCGGGACCCTCGGCGCAGAAAGCAGAGTCACTACCAACTGCGCTAATCAGGCCGTCAAAGAGAGCCGATTGAGAAGAAAAGTGTCGACTCTCACCAAAAAATCATCCGGCTGTATTCCGAACAGATCTCGGAAGTATCTGAACGCGATGGGCGCGTACGTTTTGAACTTGAACTCGGAGTAGTGGTGCGCTGGCGTGTGGTTCGAGCCCTCGTGCGGGAAGTTGGTGGTCTCCACCGTCATGAAGTCCTGCATGAGGAGGTCGCGCTCCGGCTTGGAGGCCAACCCGCCGACCGCGTGTTGGATGCCTGCGGACGAGATGAAATGTTAGAGGATGTAAGCCGTGAAACTATTAAAATGGGTAAAAAAAATACCCTAGTCTAAGGCCTCGGCCTCGAATTTTGCGGGCAGCGGGGCGGCAGCGGCGGCGGCGCGGGAGCGGGGCGGGCAACGCAGACCCGTTCTCCAAACCAGCGGGCAGATTGCGCGGCACTATAGCGGCATAGTGTTGTGTTGTCGAGATATTTGTTTTTATTCGCGAACGAAATGTCTGAAAAACGGCGACAACATCTTTTTGATTCAAATTTATTCCTAACGCTCGATATATTTTGACACGTCACAAAAACAAATGCAGACGCGCAGCGCGGGCGCGGGTCACCGCTTGACTGGAGTGCACCGCTCGTTGCCCGCCCCCGCCCCGCTGCCGCGCCGCTGTTTTCGAGAACGGGTCCATTTGATTATACGCATAAGATCCTGCCGCTCCCGCGCCGCCGCCGCTGCCGCCCCGCTGCCCGCAAAATTCGAGGCCGAGGCCTAAATTTTGCGGACCGGGATTTTTTAATTTAACACTATACAACATGGTGACATAAAACATAGTGAAATAAAACTAATTTTAGGGATTTTATCGCGTTTGTATTATGTTTTTTTTACGTTCCCGACGACAAAAATAGTTTTATTTCAATGTGTCGTATTCGTGTAAATATAAGAAATCAATATGGAATCACAGGTTAAGCTTATTAAAAAATATATATAATTGAAAAATAATATAGTGACAATATTTACACATTCAAATAACTCTATAATTTCAATCAAACTATTACGAAGACAACAGTAACTTATTTAAATGTTAAAACTAATTGTTATATGCCAGCTCTAGAATGAAGTGTCATGGCCGAGAACTAAAATCACCTTGAAAAATGAAGTTATCTTAATGCAGTGCCATTTTCTAATGACTATATAATATTAAATACCATCAAGCCCACATTCTCCGAAGGTAGGCAGAAGTGGCACAGTTGGTAGCGACCCTGATATCTGTACCGAGTGTCCCAGATTCGGAACCCGGTAGGGGCAAACTTTCCCGGGCGCTACCGTCTGTCACTTGCATCGATTTGCAGCCTCGCGACGTGGCTTCGCGTTTGGTCTGGACACGGCTAATTACTAAGAATCATATCTGAAAATCTGCCAACCCTCACTGGGCCAGCGTGGTGGACTATGGCCTAATCCCCCTCGCATTGAGGGGAGGCTTGTGTCCAGCAGTGGGACATTAAAAAGGGCTGGTATTATTATATCTGGCAAAATATTTTAGTTTACCCAACGGGTCAGAAATATCATTGAATTAAGTAAAACCGCATGTATTAACAGGAGTTATCACTTCAACGAGCCATTGAACTGATGATAATAAACTGGTTTAGACGACAGTTCAGTAGAGTGAACAGGAACCTATATCAGCATCGGGAAAGCATGATGTCTCTGTCACACTTACTTCTGAAATGGATGGTGTGAGCAGGACGAAAGACGCTTACGTTACCGTAACGCTACGTAAAAAAATTGCTCTTGTGACACAGTTCTTTTTTTTGGATAATGGCCTCACCTTTGGTTAGGTATTTTGCCAACGTCAAGGGGACCGTCCGATCCGTAGACTAGGCCTAATAACCCCCCCCTAAAAGCCCATAAAACCCCAAAGGTACAAGCCGGGGTTTGAACGGGCACGACTTGCTTTCAAAGCGAACGATCGCCTAACTTAGCTACAAATGATGATTAATATGATCATTCAAAGAATTTCATCACAAAAAAGAAAACGAATAATAGCCACCCGCCTATCATCAAAACACACCAAGATAAAGTTTAAACAATAAACACAATGTGTTATCCTAAACACATGGTACATCAAATTGTACACTTTAACTGCGACCGCATATGGTTCTATTTACAGGAAAATAATGTCGAACGGTTCGTGCGTTTTAGCGGATTTTGTTTTCGTATTGTACACCTAGCATGTCCAATGTTGAGGACTAATTATTATGTTTGTATGATAATTAAGCGTTCGTCGAATCGCACCAACACGACTTTAGGGAGCGTTCAAGTATTACGTAACGAAATTGGGGGGGGGGGGGGGGGGCGGCTTCTGAAACGTTACGATGCGTTACAGGGGCGAGAGGGGGGGGGGGGGGGGTGAGAACTACGCCTTACGTAACATTGTTTGAACCCTTCAGAACGGTCGCGTAGAGACTACGTTTTACTAAAGGGGGGGGGGGGGGGTAAATAAAATCGTTACGGCGCGTTACATGGGGGGGTCAAAAATCTCCAAAAATTGCGTTACGTATGATCTAGACCAGGGATTCCCAATGTGGTTTCCCAGGGGTTGGCATAAACGAAAACTGATTTTGGGGGTCGACGAGGTCTAAATATCGACCCCTATTAATTAACACAAGTTCTTATATGAAACTTTCAACGTAGGTACTGCATAAGTTGTGTTACGTGAACCAACTTGTTATAAGAATGACTAATATTTTAGTAGCAAGTATCATTGTTGTATTTTTTTTAAACTCAACAAATCGATAAGCGTGCTCAAGTTCGTCTAGAGATAGGATAGGTATCAGTTCATTTTGGAAAAGGGGTCTCTTGCCCAAAATAGTTTGGCAATCCCTGATATACTCAGTATGAGAAAACCATGAAACATAATAGTATACTCAACATCATAAAGCGGATACAGTTATACAACAATATAATGCGCAATATTGCACAAAAAATATAAAGTCCTTGTCTTTGGAATGACCTATGTTTTGATAGCAATCAATGAGTATTTTCAAAAATCATTGTATACATCCATCAATAGTATAATATACAAAAATCCTAGTATTTTGTGGGGCAAGATATATATGATATTATCTCTATACACCCCAAGATCTGAGGTGCGCTGCGAGAAATAAAAAATAAACGTTTTCGTGCAAATCAAATTGGTGGTATTCCGAGGAATGATTCATACTAATAAACATGTATTATGTGCATAAATATAATAAATTACAACGCTTTATTGGTTGCATCATGGCGACAATAGAAACAAATTTGCAAGAAAATTATAAATGGTATAACAAACTTTTATAATATTAGTCATCTCCCATTTTAATAATAATTTCCCGATGAAGCCTCCTTGTACATAATTATGTAGAATGGACACGTATTCGTTTGAACACAACATGTGTTGGGACATAACAAACTATCGGACACGAGCTATGTGTTGCTATGCGAAAATGGCCTAAAGGTCAGCAGGCAGTAATATCCCAGATAGTATTAATAACAAAGTAACGGAGGGAGATAAACTTGGGGTTTCACTGCGAATCAGATTATGGAAATCCATAGCAGAACAAAAGCAACCGAAATAGCTCTAAGATTTTCAAGGTTTTGGCAGGCCCGTAGCTCAAAGAAGTGATGGCCGTTGGAGCAAAAAGGTTGTTGCATGGTGACCATGAGACGGAAGACGTAGTATAGGACCTCACAAGGTGGACGGATGATATCACACGCGTCGCAAGAAGCCAGTGGATGCGAGTAGAGGAGAACTGTGATGTTTGGAAGTAATCGAGGGAGACCAATGTCCAGCAGTATACGTCTTCCAGCTGATGGATGGACATCAACATCACTGAAGGTGTGTTGGATCCATAAAGGCTTCCCAGGATTCTTCAGGCTTGTGCCAACAGTATTGACGGAAACCTATACGTGTTTAATGTAATCTCGTAGAGAGAATGGACAATGGAATACGCTTGTCAATTAAACCGACCTTGCGGGAACGCGTCGGCAGATGAACTATGCGATTTAGGTCATAGAGTAGATCGTACTAGACAGGCACATAGTACGACAGAATTATGGTACAAAAATATGCTACGCCAGGTATTCTTTCCCGACGACGGCCGAAGACTACGTCATGCTCGGTGCGACCATTAACTGACGCCTTCTATGGAATGAACACCGCTCATTGGTTGAAGATGGCCGATGACGTAGTCTTGGACCAATCACGTGACCTAGATTGCACGTAGCATATTATTTATTATACCATGGATTGAAGCATTTCCATCAAAGACTTTTTGTTAAGCCCAATTACTACCAGGCAAAAGTATCTACCATAAGCTTCGATCAAACCATAGGTCCTATCACGATCCCTAGTAATTTCAATCTTTCCAAAGAGATAAGATCACACACCATCGCTTCCTAGGCCAGTTGTGATCAAGGGCCACATGTCATTCGGTTCAATGACCAGCCTTTATGGCCTTGTCTCTATGCCCTGAGACTTGCACATTAACACGATAGACTATTCGACTCCTGGCAGACTTGGCGCACTTGACACTTTGGGTACGAAGCTATAAGAACATCAGAGGCCTACCTTTTGGGGCCATTCAGTGGGTATGGGATAGAAGACGAGGTATCTTGTAGGGGAATAATATTTTAGGTTGGCAGTTTTGTGTGCGCTAAATTGCAGTTTATTATGTCGTAGCAAGAGTTTCGTTTTTATTGCATTGTCTTTGCGGAACGGTCTTTCTCGTCGTTCTGTAAAGGTAGTATTAAGAATTCTGTGTGCCTGAGTAAAGGTCGCCACATTTCTTCATCACACGTCTGTTTCGTCTAAATGAGCATATTTCTGAGCTTTCAATCCAGAGCAGATCTGAATCAGAATATTTTTTATTCACGTAGACCGTTAAGTACAGTACTTATGAATCGTCAAAAGTTACAAAATACTATGCTACTACTTTACCACCCGTTCGGAATGCCGTTCCTATGGAGAAGAACGGGCAAGAAACTCCATGGTTGCTCTTTTTTTTAAAAGATCTTTTACATTTTGAGCAGCACATTGTTATAGGTATTCTAGTAATCTAATAAAACACTAATTCGGTCAGTTACTGTGATAAAAACAGTTCAACGAGACCTCGCAAGCAGCCGCCTGTGACTCAGAGCCAACACTGTGGCAAAGGGAAAATATTCCGCTTTCCTTGAAAATACTCTACGTTTTTCCTTCACACTCATCTATTCCTTTATACATCTGTGCGCTTGTTGCGCTAATTTTAAACATTGCACACACTACCCGACGGGTTTGTTTACAAAACACTGTATCTCGGGCTATCCTGCGGTTTGCTTGGTGGGTAACGAGCGTTGGAAAAAAAACATATTTTGTAACGAAAAAGATGCAGCGCTAGTTAACTAAATCTGTTTTTAATTAACCTTGGATTAGTTTTGTGCGTGATGATACCCCGGGTATAGGGAGGTCGTTACTTTCCTACCTACTGACAGTCCCAAGTCCCAGAATTGGGGCCTCAGTTTAAAGTCATTGTTGACGCATGTTTAGCGCAAAAGGGAAGATTTTCCAGGCAGGCGGGTGATATGGGTGGCCGCTTGATTTTGTGCGATGCATTAATGGGACTTACCAAGTTGAATGGAGCCCATGATCTGTGATGATTGTATCTTCTTGTATGTGATCTCGCCCCCCTCGCCGACCCTCCGGTGGCCGATCTTGCGGTCCGACTTGTGGACTTTGCTGATGGCGCCCAGAGGGCCCACGGCCGGCTGGAATAATATTAATAATAATTAATACAATATAATTAGATAAAAGCTGATTATGGCAGGTGTCCACAACCCTTCCAATATTCCCATCCCATATCCAACCAATCCTAAATCCATAGTCCCAGTTATCTTTCCATATTCCTGCAATAGTTCCTCCGCCTGCTGTGGTCAATTCGCTGTTTATGCTATCATTTTCAGCAGATGACCCCAGCAGGTGGCTAACATAACGTTAAAATTCTCAAAAAGGGCCTCTACGTGTTGGACCCATGTTCCCGCGCAAGCCTTCCAAAGATCCTGGTATAGCCCGTGTGGAGAGACATATTTATACAACACTAGCTGTCCCGGCGAACTTCGTACCGCCTCAGAATCAAATGTATGAGAAAATGAATTTATTGGTATTCTATGAAAATTTTAACAAATCTATCCCACGGGAACCATACATTTTACCGGGATAAAAAGTAGCCTATATGCTATTCCAGACTATAATCTATCTCTGTGCCAAATTTCATCCAGATCCGTTCAGCCGTTCTGGCGTCAAAGAGTAACAAACATCCATCCATCCAAACTTTCACATTTATAATATTAGTATAGATAATACTTGACTATTCTTCAATTATAACGACAGACCACTTGTATGGCACAATTGGTAGTGACCCTGCTTTCGGTGCTGAGGGGCCCGGGTTCGAATCCCTGTACGGACGAACTTTATGTGACGCGTACGAATATTTGTACCAGATTCAAGGAAGTTTATCTAAGTAATTGCACATCTGAATGGTCCTAAGCTAAGCAACGCTCGTAGAAATACGTACTGTACAATGGACTGGGGACGATTCCATTAATACCCAGACCGAGAAAAAATACGAAACGGGAATCGAACCCGTAACCAAATGGTCCAGCGAGCCAAGCCATAGGACCGGGCTGTCGCTTATATCACTTAATATCATATTACATCTGATGAACTGTCAGCCTCTATAGGATGCAAGCGTGAAGTTATTAATTTCCGAACGAAAAGGGACCGATATTTGGCAGACTGTCCCCTACATCCGAACGAGTTATATTTAACCCACCCACGTGGGTTTTGTGAACGAGACACCCAGAAATGGTCAGGTCAACGACATATGATGCATTGTGAAAATAGAGTTCATGGCACTCCAAGTTGAGCGAAATTAAAAAAAAAACACCATGTCTCTATATAATTGATAGAACTAGGCGATACTTGGCGGAAATCCATTGTTAAACTAATGGAGGAAGAGGAACCCACCACTGACCCTCGGCTTGTCAACTTTTCTAATTATATACCAAACAAGTTTGATCGATAATTAAAGAAGCCAGCAACACCGAACTCTTCCAAGATGTTAATCGAGAAACTATCTATCACGACTGACGGGACCTCAAATAAAATGCAAATCTCCGCGAAACGAAGCGAATCTAAAAAAGTATTCGACACGTGTTTCGCCTCTTAACGAGGCATCCTCAGGACTGCTGGGCTACGAATGAGCCATATCTCTATACCCGGAAGGGGTCAGCGGACGTGCATCGTTACCGATTGGGACCTAATAGGGTACCTATTAGGTCTTTGATAAGACATCTCGTTACGATACCAGCCGCACATTCATAAACAACTTCATTTGTTGGGTGTTAGTGTGCTCAAACATAACATGCTCGTTTCCAAATAATGTACCAGATTTGATAATGAAAATAAGATTGCGCGATTATTGATTTCTTATATTTACGCGAATACTACACATTGAAATAAAACTAATTTTAAGGATTTTATCGCGTTTATATTTAGATTTTACGTTCCCGACGTTTCGGCTGCTTTACAGCAACCATGGTCACGGGAGTACTGAGGTGGTTGACGTCCTGGTGTCATAGTTTGAGACGGGGTACCCCGTGTCAAACTATGACACCAAAAATCAAAATATAAACGCGATAAAATCCTTAAAATTAGGTTTATTTCAATTGCGCGATTATATGAGGAAATCCCAGACACTGAAGCTGTGAAGCTTGTTACCATAGCGAGTGTGGGCTATCGTTTTTCTTTTATATTAACTGCACTAAATCCTAAAAAGATACCCAATCATCTGTGTAGGACGGCTGAGGAGCCTTAGTATAGACCGTAAGGTTTTATTGGGCATGGACTCCTTACCCACTAAACAACCCGCCAGGGATGCGTTCAGAACGTCAAAGGGACTTCGGAACCTCCGAAACGCCTGCGCCCATATACCACGCTCTTATGGAACCTGGTTGTAGGCGAGGGGGATGGTCGCCCTTCCCAGACCCTTATGTTATCCTAGATTAGTCCTATACATAAAATCATGCCTTCTCATAAGTAAAAGACCAAGAAAATCGTCTGGCCATGATAATCCCGCCGCCGCCGGTCGACGCTTCGTGTAATAATATGACATTGAATGAGTCATACTACAATTGCTTTGTTAGGGACACTTCCCACAGACCGAGATTTAAGTGCGTGGCGTTAAGATGTATGTACTAACCCCCAAATTTATAGAACGTTACAATGGATTATAGTGGCATTATAACGAACTTTTCAATGGAAAAGTGCGTTATGATAGCTTTATAATCAATTATAACTTTCTATAAATTTGGGGGTAAGTTTTTTACTTATAAACACTATCTCGTTGGTGTTCCCCGAACGGGCAGATAGAACATCTCAATTCTCAATGGGCGTTCTCACAGCGAGCATTCTCTAATGAGCATTCGATCAGTAAGTACTGTTGCGGACGCTGAGCCTGCCTCCTTTGCAAAAAGACGTAAATAAATAATCGGTGGAAATCTCGCGCTCCCTACACCTAGTACTAGTTGTGACCCCATATTGTTGTATATAAATAATGTGTTTTGTAAATAAATTACGGCTATCGATGAAGAACAAACGATATTTTATTTCTACAGTCCATTAAGCAAGAGAGAAATCTGAACACACACACACTCAAATTAGGAGCGATCTAATCATAACAAGTACATTGATGCGAGATTTAGCAAGTTCGCTTGCGAACACGAACTCTCTTTAGTGAGGATGCCGCAAAGAGAACACTTTTAAAAAGGGCCAAGAAAATCTCGCGAGAAGTGGAGTAAGTGAAAAACTCAAAACGATGTGATAATGAATATTTGCGGTTAGAGCGAGGAAATCCAAGAAACGAACGTACAAGCGAGCGAGCGAAGGAATGGAGTAGACATTCCTAATGACATAGAGGTCATTTTCACATGGATATACTTAGCTCTAGCGGTAGAGCTTTCTACGTCCATATATGTACTTTTCTGTTCAAACAAAATTTTTAGTAGACTTTTATGGTACATACACACTGTAGTTGCGTTTCTAAATGTAGTATGCAGGTACGTTGTGTACATTTCGTGCACAGCGTACCATGTCCGTGTAAACATGTCTTTATAAGTTTTAGTACTTAGGCTCAAGCTACTGGACTCCTGCCAGATTATAGCCATTTCCTCAGACATAGACAATAATATATAGACTATTAAGCAGTCTAGGATTTTCGACGCCATGGTACCACGGATGTGTACTGACTTCTGGCTGTTCCTACTACAGGTTAAGGACCTTAGGTGACATTACGGATGCCACTCAGTCATTGGTACAGGTGGGTCAATATTTAAACTTAAATGTAAATCACACTAATATTATAAATGTGAATGTTTGGATGGATGTTTGTTACTCAATCACGCCAGAACGGTTGAACGGATCTGGATGAAATTTGGCACAGAGATAAATTATAGTCTGGAATAGCACATAGGCCACTTTTTTATCCCGGTAAAAAGGACATACTTTTTAATCGCGGGTAACACCGCGGGGCGCAGCTAGTTTTTGATAATTCTTTTATATGTAGACAGTGATAATGTAACCTCAACAGAGTAATAGTTCGTTTGCACAAGTTGCCATAGTGTAGATACGTTATTCGTTTCTGAGCATAAACTAGCTTATGCCCGCGGCTCCGCTTACGGTACCTCAACGAAACAGACTGTGGGTTCTAAGCAGTGAATTGCATTTAAGCTATAAAAGTGGTTCAGCTAGCCCATTCCTTTCTTATGTTTATAGTTATATTCATAAAGCATTAAAGTTGCTTTAATTGATGTCAAAAGTCAATAACTATCGTTTGCTATCTTGTGACAACAATCAATATTGCAAATAAACGATTTGTACATTAAAATGATGTATGAGTAACATGCAACATCCACTCGTTGTTAATTATCTCAATGAAAATAAAATGTAAACATGTAATAATAATGTTATAAGCCTCTTAATTATATATATATACATATATGTCTGTGGGTTTGATTGTTTAAATGTCTTCCTTTAATTATATCTTTTTGATCTATAGTTCCTATAGATGACCTGATTAGTAGGTCAACGGAGAGATGGAGAGATAACAAAATACTAGTCCGAGTGTCACTTCACTTTTTAAAACTTGGTGGTTTACTAAATTAGTATCCAGTGATATCATCTTGTATATTGTCACTTCCTTAACTTCATTATGTAAAGCTATTTTATCCTATTAGTAAATATTTAAAGGCGTCTTGGTTGCATTTAGCTAGTTAATAATATATTGGCAGACGAAGCAAAACTTGTATTATGGGGACAGTTCAATGGACAAAGGGCGATATTAAGATATTAAATATAAATGACTCAGGTACACATATTTATGCTTATGACACAAATTTTGACACTACCGACATTCAACCTGGGACTCCTAGTACAGACAGCAAGGTCACTGTGCCAATCAGTATGTATATAATAATTTATACCTTTTTAGCATATATCATCCCACTGCTGGGCAAGAATATTCTTTTAGAGTAACTTTATATTATGTGCACAAACCAATATTATTATAGCCTTAAATGTTTAAATGATATCATTAGTGATGTAACTGCCTTATCTATGATATAAACAATCCAACTAAAAATAATTTATGACTCTGGCAAACACATGACTTTGGAGAATTAAAAAATAAACAAAAACATGAACAAAAAGTAGGTAGCTATTAACAAGCATTCATGTTCATTCAAGTTCTAGAAAGAATAGATCAAAAACACAATAAATATAAAACAATATGTTTATATAACATTTCTGAATGCATTGTTTATGTGTAATGCTGCACATAACTGCTTCTCAGCACGTAATTGTCAATGAAACTGGAATAATCATTACTCATTTTTAAACTAATTACTTTCTCCACATAATTTTCTAACATCCAACCAATTAATGTATGAAATCATCGGTAAGTATACAAACATATATTATAATCACTTACGTCGTACGGAGCATTTTTTTCTGCGATTGAAGCTTTGTCATTATCTGCAAAGAGGAAAATAGGACGATGAATATTGGGAAACCTAAACGAGTCTACAACAGAATGACCCGTCTTACAATGGGATTATAACAATGGAATGCGTTGTAATACTATTGAATTAAACTATACACTACCATCGTCCTCTGGCTCTGAAGGCCCAGTCGCGTTATCCGACTTTTTAGAGGCTGTGCTATCCATAATTTCTATGTGATCAGTATCTCCTGAGGCCATTTTTGTTTTCCTGTTACATCCCCTATTTTGAAGTCTTTCAACTGTAAGCTTCCACAATAATAATTCTCATTGCTCACATCACACTTGCATCGGTAACACAATGATTCACTGTAATTTAATTAGAAGAAATCAATTTAGTTTACGCGAAAATGCTCGCCCGTAGCATCCGTTTGACACGACCACTCACCACTCACAGTAACTGGGTTGCTATTGCAAAATATTTTTTTTAAATGATTAACATAAGCAAAGATAATAGAGTTTGGTAGGTGGATTCTCATATATAAAAAGTTACTCTATGGGTAAATTGATTTATCAGTGACGCACCGCACGGCGCCATTGCCGTTCGATGTAGTACTTACGATGCAAGGAATTACATTGTGATAATTCAGTACAGACTATAAATTAGAAGGATTTAGCCACGGAAATTAAATCCTGATTAAGGACGTCCCATTACCTACACATAACCCGATTTCATCCGATCATCAATCATGCAGATAGGAAGGTATGGAGCTGGCAAAATATCTGTCTACTATCTATGGTCAAAAGACATGTATATACGGCAGGAGCTGATGAAGAGGATGCAGGAGCAACCAATTTAACCCCCCTATATGTGTGGCCAAAGTTCAGTAGTTTTCGAGATATTTGAATTTTAATGGTTTACACATAGTGACTAAAATAGCGAAACAGTACTCTCAACCGAGTGCTTTGTAGGCTTAACTGTTGAAGTATGTAAACTACATATCAATAGGAGCATTATACAAACATAGAAAAGAAGAAAGTAGCGCCTTTCAACATTCCGACGCTGTTTTTTGACATTGTATTTCTACAAATAAATCTCTTTTACCACCTTCAATCCCGGTCTTTCTTTTCCCATAACCCATCAATAACTAGCAAGGCATATTATATAGTAGGGAAGGGGAGACTTGGTCGAGAGCACTGTCCCACTATTTTACTGGTTACATGTAATCCAGGCAATATGGCAAGACATGTTTTCAGTACAGGCAGAAAAAAATATGTTTACGCCAGTCGTTCACAAAGTAAAACTTTAGGTTGACTGTGGCTCGCTGATTGAATTGACCGGGAAGATTTAGGTAGAATTTCTACAGTAATTTTATCAATTAATGGTACAATTTATCCATTTAAATTATAGTAACACCGACCACCAATCCAATCGCCATGTTTATTTCTTTTCCGTCAAAATCCTTTGCCGCGGTAAGATTTTTATAGGTTATTCCTTATCGTAGCGTCTCTGTGAATTTATAATCATTACAATTGATTTACGGCAATTGTTCTTCTAAATTATCAATGATAAAAGTTGCAAACGCGTTTGGATTACAGTTTGTGTGAGGGCTCAAGTGGTGGTGTGATATTGTCTGAATACAAATTTGTAAGCGGCGTCTATGAAAATGGGCAAAAAAGTGAGAGAATATAAATCAGGCGACTTCATATTCGCTAAAGTAAAAGGATATCCAGCATGGCCGGCTCGGGTGAGTTTATTTTATGCCTATTTTGTAATACACACTAAAAATATGACCAATCCAATAGGATGCAAGCGCGGGAAGAAAATGAAGGCATAACCGACGCCTTCAGCCCGTTCCAAGGTTCTACAGTGCAAATAGCGGATGTCTTACACGTGTATATCACATTTGCATAGCGTTTGTTCATAATTTTGTTGATAATACGAGGGTTGGTGATATTGTTCTGCACAAGGGATTGGATTATTCCCGACCACCTATGCATCGACTTAACGTTTCAACCTGTCGAAACGCTTGTTCTGTCGATTTTTTATTAACTGGATGTGGCATTTCTACTAAGATGTTGAAACTGCCAATCTAACCTGTGCAAATTGCCTGTGCTAGATTTTATATAAAATATTTCCTAGGATCCATATTACTTCCTATCTCAATGAGTAGAACATACTTAGTGGGATTTTAATTTTTAATTGATAATTTTATGCTTGAATATTTCAATCACCCCAAAACTTCAGTGACTAGCGTTACGGTACAAATAATGCTTGTATTCAGATAAGTGAAATTGTCAACAATGTTATCCAATCTAGTAATAAATTAAAACTCTTCGAGTCATACCTACATTCTACATTCGTCATACCACCATTTATAATAAGATACCAAAGAACATTAGGGAACTTTCTATGAACAAATTTAGACAAGCTTTGAAATTATGGCTCCTAAAAAATTGTTTCTACAGTGTCGAAGAGTTTTTCAAACATAAAGAATAATGTAATATATTTATAAGGATAAGATTAGAATTGTTAATTATTATACTTATAGCTTTAGGAATAGTTTTAAGTTTTGATTCATATGATGATATTCATCATATATTCAATATTCGCATGCCTATTGCAGGCGAGATATGCTGTACAATTAATTAATTTAACATCTTTATGTAAACCAAACCATATCTCAAGCGAATAAATTTCATTTCATTTACATTATCATACCCACATATTGACGTATGGAATATATTTTGAATAAGATAATTTTCTTGTTATGTTTCTATTTAATTACAATGTCCAACACTATTGTAATTTTAGTCCATTACAAATTAAAGGAAAGAAAATACAAGATTTCTAAAACATAATAAAAACCTAAATAAAATTCATGGCTTTTTTGTTACAGGCTTAAATATAGGATTGTAATATTAAACAACTGGAAACCATCTAAATCTTTAATTTTCTATTTAATTAAGTCCTCTGAATCTAAACCTTGTTTCTGTTTTAGGTTCAAAGATTGAATGGCAAGAAATATTTTGTTTATTTCTATGGGACAGGGGAGACGTGAGTAAAATACCCATTTTGTATAATTATATGCAAGCTAAGAGATAATCTTTTATTTACCTGTAAATTAACATACCATGAGCTCCTATTTACAGGCAGTATACTGCTCATCAATTTTATATTTTAACTCTTAATACATACTTAGCAGCAATAGCCATATTGTATACTGGGTTCGCCCCCAGTCCATTGTACAGTACCCATAATACAAGCGTTGCTTAGTGTGGGACTGTATGGTTGGTGTGTTCATCATATTATTTGAATAGTAACCATAGCAAGTAGCGAGTGTTATTAAGAAGATCAAATTGTATTGCAGAGCGAATTTGCCACCGAACATGATATTCGACTATGCAGAAAATAAGGACAAGTTTCTGACCAAAACAGTGAAGCGCCGAGACTTCAATGATGGAGTGAAACAAATTGAACATGACTTTGCTAACAATGTACCGTTGGAACAGGTCATTGGGCTATCTGCTGAGGTAAGGGAGCGTTCAAGTATTACGTAACGCAATTTTTGGAGATTTTTGACACCCCCCCCCCCCCCTAGTAAACCTGCATGTCCGAGAAAACCCCTCGAAAGACATGTGAAGTCTGGCAATCCGCACTGGGCCAGCGTGGTGGACTATGGCCTAATCCCCCTCACATTGAGGGGAGGGCCGTGCCCAACAGTGGGACATTAGAAGGGCTGGTATTATTTATTATTATTAACAATGGATACAAAATTCTTCACGTGAAAACATATTTATTGAATCTTGGTAAAAACACAACCGCTTGTTAAGTTGAAAGTTATATACATATAATTAGTGTAGCTTACTCATTTCATGGATTAAAAGTTTTTTTTTAATATAAATCTTTAATCATAACCATGGATATGAAGTCCTTCATTCACATTATTCTACTGTGTTCTACATCTCACTATCATTAATTTCGTGGTATCTTTAGGCACCAGCGGAGTCGTCTGCCAATGATACAGCCAACGATTCGGCCGTCAACGATACAATGGACGACACCGCTGCCGACACTACGGCTGCGGACGAGACAGCCGCCGATGACGTAAGCACACATCACCAGTTCCAATGAGAAATTATATATTATGATATAAGGGAGCGACCAAGTATTACGTAACGCAATTTTTGGAGATTTTCACACCCCCTCCCCCCCATGTAACGCGCCGCAACGTTTTTCTTTACCCGCCCTCCCCCTAGTAACACGTTACGTAACCACCACCAAGTGACATTTTTTACCTGAAAGTCACAATTATGTGGCGTAAAGTACCGGAAATTCGCTGATATGTTCGAATTAAATTTTTAATATTTGTCGCGAAATTTTGAGAAAAAAATATCTACGCGACCGTTCTGAAGGGTTAAAACAATGTTACGTAACGCGTAGTTCAAACCCCCCCCTCCCGCGCCTGTAACGCATCGTAACATTTCAGAAGACCAATTAGCGTGTCGATAGTACGGTTTTAGACATTTGGTAGTCTACTAGCTATTTAAGACCAGCGGCTTTCCACTGACTAGCCTTTCAACTGCCATAGAACTATTTCGTATTCTGTACTGCAGTCGTGTATCAATATAATGTAACTAAGTAATATTCTACTCGTTATCTGATGTTTCTAGCAGTCTAGAGACTCCATCAAGACGACATTAAAGTTTAAGCAGAATAGCCAATCTGTCACAGTCGTAATGGAACCTCAATAGTGTGTCGCTGGAATGGCAATTGTGTGTAATTTTATTTAAATTAGCAGAATTGGGCTCCTGGTATGCCTCACTGGGCCACCGCATTTCAGCTAGGTGCGGAGTTAGCTCGATTGGATTGTATGAAATTTTCAATAACACAAGTCTTTGCAAAGCATGCCGTTACCCAGATAGATAAACCATTGGATTTTTTTATTACACTATAGCGAGACAATTGTAGTGTTGTAAATTATAAAAATCAATCCATAAAGTATATAATGTCCATGCCAAAATTGCTAATTGAAGATTGATCAGTAATTTGTCGAGGGGACTGACATTTTGGGTTTTTGCCAGAGCGTCATAGATCCTTGAGTACCCCCCATTTAACCCCCATAGGGGTCGAATTGCCAACCCCGCCTTCGTACACCTCTAGGGTACTCAAGGAATACATCCTCCTCATTTCAAATCTCTGGGTCCTCCAGTTTGGGCTGTGCATTGTCTGCGTGTCAGTGTTTAGAACTTCACTAAATAGAATATGAATTATTTCAGACTATCGCGAATACAACACAAAATGATATGGCCGTCGAGGACTCGGACGAGGCTGGCGCGCTCGTCATCGATGAAGGAAAGGTACGTTTATTTTGAACCTACTCTCTCTCATCTCTTTATCTTTATTTACAACAGTTTCTTGTTAATGTGGGGTTCATGTAACCATTAACTTGTAATTATATTTTCCTCTCTGAACAAAAGCCCTCGAAAGGTTTTGTTCAAATCCTTAGACCAGAGGTTCCCACACTTTTTTTTCATAGACCGCTTTCAAAATTTAGCTGGTTCCGATGGACCCCCCGCAGCTACGTTTCTACCATATTCCCAAAACTCGACAAAAAATGTGAAGATTACATCTAACTGTGGAAATAACGTAGACTCCGTGAGTCTCCCGCCTCTCAGCCTTAGACAAAGAAACCATACAGAATCGAGTTCAAATCATAAACTAATTTGCGAGTGGTTCTTATCCAGGTTTTTTAAATGTTATACACCTTCCCCCCTCTCCTATCATATTGGGACCACATACCATCAGCGAACTTTTTCCTATACATAGATAGTGTATTGTTTTTTTTTCAATACAGAAAGGCAGAAAAGGCAAGTCTGACGTCAAAGCGAAGGAGACGCCCATCAAGCTGGCAAAGGAAGCCAAAACGCCGCGCGGCAAGGCCAAGAAGGACGAGCCCAAAGAGGAGGAAGAAGAGAAGAGAGACGAGGAGATAGTCAGTAGGAGCGGAAGGAAGATACGGCCTAAGAGGTGAGATATCCCGTCAGGGTCACCCACCAGTATGGAAGTAGCCGGGGCCTACTTCTGTAACATACATATAGTCGCGAAGATCGTGTCAATAAAAATTAATAGGTTTGGTTTGCTGTGAAAATATATAATATTAATCTTCATTTCAATTGGTACACTTGGTGTAACCTTGCTAGGTAATCTTTGTGTGATGAACATGAATGTTTGTACCCGAGTCATGGATGTTTAATATCTGTATAAGTAATTATTTACTAGGGACTACCCCCAGTCTGTTATACGGTACCCATAATACAATGTTCCATAGTTTGGGAACAGACTGTCTGTGTGTTCATCTTGTTATATTTGTTTATTTTAGTTTATGGTATTGTCCTGATGCTTCTGAAAATTGTTCAATATTCTTTAGTGAGATGACACCGTTGAGTTTCTTGCCTTCTGTTTTCAAACAACCACCTGTCACTTTTGACAGATATACCATACAATATCTGTCAAAACTGACAATTACTATGCGGTTGCTGTTCGATTATGAAACAATTGTGTTAGCAGACTTGGGGCCCTGAGGAGTTGAATTTGAATTTTGGATATCTTACCTGACATTGGTCATTAAAAATAATACCATTTGTCTATGTAGTGTCCATAGATTAAATAGTCACTTGCCGAAATATAGTTCTATAGATTTAAACTATGTTTGCGATTGTGTCGCACAGATTATTTATATATACAGGGTTATTCAGAAAGAGTATACTAAGCCTGAAATCTGGGCTTCTTTAGCCCATTTATGAGCAATATGTAAAGTCAATTAATTTGTAGATTTAAAAAAACCCCAAAAAATGAAAATTGTGATTCTAGGCGAACAAAATATTTTTTTTACAATTGACATATCCAAATTCTGTCTTCACACAGTACATACAAATGCGTTACCGCACCCAGGATACAGACGTAGTATACCCTTTCTGAAATCTCACTGAACCGATTTGGTTAATTTCCTTTTTTAAATGTTCGGAATAGTCCGAATCAGGTGTGTGGGGAAGGGAAAAAATTGAAAAGTTGTCCGGATAATTCGCGAAAACCTGAAAGTGCCTTATTTGACAGGACAACGAGTGGAGGGACAGCTAGTAATAAATAAATATCACTATGGTTTATCCAACGAAATATGCCAGCTTTGACAACATGGCGCGGCTATTACATAACGTTATAATTATAACATCTCAACCCACCATGATTATCACTGGAAATAATTTACAATGTGTGACAGGCAATATAAAATGTCATGTGTGTATTAAATGTAGGACACTTCAACATTTCATTATGCTATCTCCCTCAGATACATGGACGAGCAGACAGAGGACAACGCGACGCTACCATCGCCGGCTGCCAAGAAGCGCCGCGGGGCGTCACCAGCACAGGAAAAAGAAAAACCAGAGACAATAAAAGAAAAAGTACCAGATAAAAATATTAAACACTTCAATGCTGTCACACAGGTAAGTTAATATATCATCTTTGTATAACCTTGCTTTCTGTGCCGAGGGTCCCGGGTTCGAATCCTGGTAGGGACAAACTTTGTGTGATGAGCACGAATGTTTGAACCCAAGTCATGGATGTTTAATATATTTATAAGTAAAATATACTGGGTTCGCCCCCAGTCCATTGTACGGTACCCATAATGCAAGCGTTGCTTAGTGTGGGCCGTATAGTTGGTGTGTTCGTCTGGCGATATTATTATTTATTTAAATTCATAGAAAGTTACAATCCATTCACCATTGTAGGTCTTTTCTGATCTGAAATGACGTATGCAGTCGGATAATTTTACATTATAAAGGTAACCGTAGACTAATCTTGTTTATTTTTCATTTCAGTCAGAGCTGGAAGACCTGAAGGAGCCATTCAAATCAGGTAAGCGCACTTTAGGTTTTAAATTAATGTTTTATTTAAATGGTAAAATTTCTTGTTAGTATACACTGCGTTAAAATGCGTATATAAATTGTGCAAATTGGTGGTATATTATAGTATTCAATAATTACCTACACAAGCTAAAAATTTATCAAAGAAAAAAAAAGAATCGATCCATCGAATCCAGTTTAAAAAAGTACACAGGCTTTTAAATCAATAAAATTATAAAAATCAATGACACACACTTTTCATGTATTAAATAAGGTCTCGTAAAACAATGGCCAAATACGTTTTTAATATTATAGCATTAAAAAAAAATATTACTCACCTCACAAACAAAGTTCGAAATTCAAAAATAAATTACCGCGAATATTGCACGTACCACGTACATTTTTTGCGTTTCGTTTTTATTACAATCACCTGCAAATGGACGATATTAATAATGATAATGGTTTATTCAGTCTCGACGGCGACATATACAGTTTGTACGATGATAATTTCGCTACGAATGATAGTTTGTTGAGCTATCGAAACGACTTGGAGTCGAAAGAAAATGTGAGACAAAATAATAATGTTATCGGTAAGTTATGACTTGAAACTTTTAAAATAAATAAATAAATACCGTTACGCCTGTGCTCTCCATAGGGGTGACAGAGGTGTATGGTACGCCCACATCAATGGTGTGAACTTATATTTCCTGGCTGGTAATTAATTATATTCAACATTTCATCTCTATGATTGGTCTATCTTAGCTGACAGAAGCCTTAAAAATCCGCTGTTTTGATTCATAAGTGTCCCATTACTTCTGCCCCTAAGGGCTGACGGCAGTTAATCCGTGTTAATATTTGTAAACAGCTAAATTAATATAGACTCACACACAAACCTAGTAAAAATTCCGAAAATTGTATAGTACTCAAATATTAATTAAGTTTCAAACGTTTTCAGGTATTGAAAAACCCAAAGAAATAATGAAAGCCAATGATACTGTAGCTAAAATCGTACCAACGTTTGGCAAACAAAAGAAAAATGTGAAAAAATGTCCCCTAAATAAAAAGTTTGTACCGCCCATGAAGAAAAAAAAAATTGGCTCTGGTTTAATCAATCCAACGACAAATGATGTGAAAAATGTTGGGCCAATACTTAAACGTAATAAACATTTATCACCTATGTTGAGTGGAAATGATCAAATCTACAACAATTTGACACCAACCATATGCGAAAATATTGGCCAAATATACTACAACAATGATGCTTCTTCTACACGAAGTAACCAAGACATTCAGATTTATCAAAATAGTATAGAAGATTCTAGAAACAATGTTACTGATATTGCCACTAACGAAGCCATAAACAAATCTAAAAAAAACAATATTGGCGGTGTCATATTGAACTCTCTAAATCTCCTCAACGATGATTATATCTCACAAGATTACTCCCAAGAATCGATCTCAGACCCATCTCCTATAAAACATCTCTCGCAAAGTCGAAACCCGTCAATCGGTTCGGTGGTTTCATTAAAAACTTATAAAAATCTCGATTGTAATAGTTTTAGTTCTGGCCATAAAGTACCAGACGGCAATGACTTTTTAAATCTATTCCAATACTCTTGTGACGTCATCGATCCCATAGCAATGGACATCATAGACGGTGATATAGGATTCAATATGAAATATTCGGAATACATTAAAAATGTCGGCAGAATTGATGAGGAGTTGGATCCAAAGGATAAAGACACAGCTATGATGATTTTGAAAATGTACCCCAAAGAGAATGACAGATTGATTAAAATGAAGAAGTACAATTAGCTTGTATTAATGCTTGTTATTGTTCAATAAAATAATAAATATTTATGACTTATTACTTATATTTTGTGATAAATATTTCATTTACTGTCGTACATATTTACGTTAACACATGACACGCTACCGAAATGCTTCGGTTAGATATTGATTTCTCATATTTACGCGAATACTACACATTGAAATAAAACTAATCTTACGGATTTTTTCGTGTTTATTATATTTATTTATAAACGCGAAAAATTCCCGTTTCAAACTATGACACAAAGACGTCAACAACCTCAGTCCTCCCGTGACCATGGTTGTTGTAAAGCAGCCGATACGTCGAGAACGTAAAAAAGTATAATAAACGCAAAAAAAGTATAATAATCGAAAAAAATCCGTATGATTAGTTTTATTTCAATGGTTTGGATAGGTTAGAAAATTTCAGTATTATTTAATTTTATAATTCATATGTCCTCCATGACTAAAATCATGGGCCAAATAAGATAGGCCTGACAATCGCCATACAAAAGTGCGTAGCTTTGTCGCTATCATTTTTCGTTTGAAATCTAACTCAACGCGTAGAAGAAAGAGTAGAACAAAAATATACACCTATATCTTTCATCGACATGTATGTATTAGCTATTAACTAGCACACGGGGCTTTTCTGATATTGATCGATATTTTGCAAGACAACGCCATCTGTTGTGTGGTCTGATAGTCAGTTACTACCTCTAATATATCTGTGGTTACTACCAACGTCTCGCGGAATATGTTTGCAACTTATAAGGAACTATTTAGAGAGCTATTTGATGATGATGGATGGAGGTTGTTAATCTTGTGGGGGTACGTCCTCTACTACGTATTGCGGCTTACGGTAGCTATTCTAGAACCTTAACCCTCAAACTTATAGAAACTTATAATCGATTAGTAAGCTATTATAACGCACTTTTTCCTCTGAAAAGTTCGTTATAATGCCGTTATAACTGTCTATAAATGCGTTAGTGTATTTATATACAAACAGTTATTTATCTACGGTACCTTAACATTATTCCACATTCGTTGTAAAGAATAGTTAACATATCAAACGATCAGATGTTCAACCTATTACGTTGTCTTCATCCACAGATGATGCAGAAAAGGAGAACATATTGATAGGATACCTCCCGTCTGGCACGTACGTGGGCATCAAGCTTTTCCAGTCTCGGCCCACCAGCTTCAAGAGCGAGACGGCCAGGCTGCAGTGGGACAAGCAGGCCGCCACCAACGCCATCACCTTGAAGATACAATTAGGTGAGCCATATACAACTGGAGATGATTGTTGCCCAGCTGTGGGTTAATTACTGATACGTCATCACGGCCAACTCTAAAGACGTGTGAAGACCATCAACCAGGAATGGGCAAGCGTGGTGGACTATGGCCTAATCCCCCTCCAATTAAGGGGAGGTATTATAATAATTAATTTTGTTCACAGAAAGGGGTCAAATCACATCACAATCGGTGATCGCGCAACTTGTGACAGATCTCAATCTCACCGATGAAGAAAAAGCTACGTTAGACAAAGAGAGGGAGACGGGTATGTAGACGAAATGTTGTCCTTTTCACACTCAATCGATACCAGCTACTTATGCTGTTTGACGTCACTGCCTAAAGTAACGGCGTGCGTGACAAAGACAGCAATGATAGCACTTTCTTCAATTTAAGAAAATTGCTTGAAATTAGTTACTATTATTTTCAAATTCACCTTGTATAATTGTGACATCTAATTGTATCTTACTGTACGTTATACTTTGTTTTCAGAAGAGAAAAAGTCCCGCGTACAATTCCTGAAGACGGAGATGAAGTTAATAGAATTGGACGCTAAGATAAAGACATGTTTATGTCTAGAGAAGGCAGACACTGAATTGTGCTTGAAACTACTGGACGAACTCATGGGTTAGTAGCATATTATGCTTACTTGTTCTTTTTTTAGAGCGCAATCGGCTACGAAATAGAGACACTCTTGCCAGTGTTGAGTAAAGTTTCTTGTTCGTTGTTTCATGTGATGTTGATATGGGTGTGACATTAAAATGCCTTGTGTTATTATATTATTATATCTCTCTACACACGGGCTATACCCGGATATTTGCAAGGCTGGCGCGGGGACATGGGTCCAACACGTAGAGGTTCTTTTTGAGAGTTTTAATGTTATGTTAGCCACCTGCTGTCGGTCAATTGCTGAAAATGATAGCATAAATAGCGAATTGACCTCAGCAGGCGGAGGAACTATGCCCTGGGCCCCTAAAAAGGTCGTCATATGGGACGATAAGGGGTAACACTGTAGTGAGCTCAGGGGTGTAGAGAGGTGTGCTGCGCTTTCTCCGTGGTTACTTACTATTATTTAAGAGCACATGTCTTTTTTTCAAATGTAAATGGCTACAAAATAGAGCCAACCTTACTGGTGGTAGGCTTCGGCCGTGGCTAGTCACCACCCACTGAACAAAGCCATGTCGCCAAACGGCCTAGCCGTGTTCCGGCATGATGTTCGGTGTTGCCATTCATGGATGGCGGGTCAGATCAGTTGCGCTGCATGTGCCTCTATCTACTGCCGCCTTCCTACCTAGGCAAGTATGCTCCATCGTAGATCTCATCGTCACTTACCATCAGGTGAGATCGAGATCAAATACTTGCCTATAATGTAATAAAAAAAAAAAAAAAAAAACCACTTTTGCCAGTGTCGAGTGAAATTTCTTGATCGTTTTGTCATGTGATGTGCCAAACAATCTATACATATAAATAAAATAGGAGTGTCTGTTTGTAATATTTAAATAACCGCTTTTTACTAAGTGCATTTGGATGTATACACGTTACCTATACCGAAACAACTTTTTTTACAATTTTTGTCTGTCTGTTCGTCTGTCTGTCTGTCTGTCTGTCTGTCTGTTTGTTCCGGCTAATCTCTGAAATGGCTGGACCGATTTTGACGGGACTTTCACTGGCAGATAGCTGATGTAACAAGGAGTAACTTAGGCTACTTTTATTTTGGAAAAAAAAATAGGATCTCACGAAAAAAAATTAAAACGAATGTTGCAGCGCAGCGCCTGATTAAGTTTGATAGCAACCTGCAATGCGTCCCGCGGGCTCAGAATGGGCGAGCAGGCTGTTGTCAACGGTTGTTTTTGTTAAATACCACGCGGACGAAGTCGCGGGCAACAGCTAGTGGGACATAAAAGGCTTTTATTGAAGTATAATGGTGTGTGCGCAGAGCTGGAGGTGAAGCCGCTGATGCTGCTGAAGCACCCGACGTGCCTGGAGACCATCAAGCGCATGCGCGCGTACGTGGGCAACACGCCCTCCTGGGAGCTGAGCGAGAGCGCCGCGCTCGTGTTCTCCAAGCAGGCGCACCGCATCCGCAAGCAGGCCGACGCGCTCTACAGGAGCATGAAGGTCGGTACCCACGATAAGCGGGCTTATTTTAAATCATTCGAAATCGATATCGGAAACGGAATCGAATGCGTCCGAACTGGTTTACCGCAATCGCTATTAAACTTTCCGAATTCGATTATCTTCGATGTGTCTCGATGACGATAGCAAATCGTTTTTTTTTTTTGTCAAAATGTTTCCGTCGGCAAGCTCGTCGGGAGCGACACCAACATCGGAAAGTTTCAAATCCGTTTCCGATGTCCATTGCGAATGATTTAAAATAACCCGCCTGGGCGGCATGTTAGCTAGTCACCCAGCTTTCTGTACCGACAGTCCCAGGAGTACGCTTTTTTTTATTATTACATTATAGGCAAGTATTTGATCTCGATCTCACCTGATGGTAAGTGACGATGAGATCTACGATGGAGCATACTTGCCTAGGTTGGAAGGCGGCAGTAGATAGAGACGCTACATTCACTAGGCACATGCAGCGCAACTGATCTGACCCGCCATCCATGAATGGCAACACCGAACATCATGCCGGAACACGGCTAGGCCGCTTGGCGACATGGCTTTGTTCAGTGGATGGTGACTAGCCACGGCCGAAGCCTACCACCAGTAGAGTTGTCACCTGGTTGGCACCACCCAGGGTCACGTGTAGGGTATCTCGAGGGTACTTAATTCTCCTACGGACGAAGGTGACTCGACCCCAAACGCATTGCCTACATTTGTCCTATGTACTTACCTACCTACCCAGTAAACCTACTCTGTATTTAAGTACCTATCTGTTTATTATAAGCTATGTGAATGAGGAGTAGCAGGCTTTGGCTGAAAATAAACGTTGGAGGAGAATTCTGTCCCCTCCTGCTCATGCTGGGCCGAACGTCGTTCGACACGGCTCGTAGTGAGGTCAACATAAGACATCTCTTGTTCGTTATTTTTCGACGACCTCATTAGCTCAGTGGATAGTGACCTTGCCTTCTGCGCTGCGGGTCCCGGGTTCGAATCCTGGTAGGAACAAACATTGTGTGATGAGCTCGAATGTTTGTACCCGAGTCATGGATGTTAAATATCTATATATACTGGGTTCGCTCACAGTCCATTGTACGGTACCCATAATACAAGCGTTGCTTAGTGTGGGACCGTATAGTGTGTTCCTCTGGGTGTATTATATTATTATAATGATTATACCAGGAGTTGTTCACGACACCGGACGGGCTGTCCTTCTGGGAGTTCTTCACTGAACGAGTGCTACAGTTCAAGAGGGCGACTGCCAAGCTGACGGCTGATGAGCTGCTGGAACTGGTGCACGAGCCCTTAGGTCAGTACCTCGCTTAGATAACAATGCTCGGGATATCCTGGCCTCAATTCAGAGCCTGTCACTTTTTTATGATCTTGGTGTCACACAGTGTCTATCCTCCATCGCACAAGCCTAAATTACGATTCTGTATACAATCCTGAAACACATGAAATGTTGAACTATGAAAGTTTTGGCAGAGGGTAAATATATAAGGTTTAACAAAAATTGTGTAAAATATTTTAAGCGTTTCACGAGTATGTGATAACGATCATGTTAATGTATAAAATATATATGTATACAGTGTTTGATTTTTCTGTGAGAATGTGAGCCAGTACAGTTTGGCCTATTTATTTGTTTGTTTATCGACAGAGATGTCAATGCCGACCGCACACACGATGAAAGCGGCAGTAGACGCGGCCAACGAGGAGGAGCCGCCGGAAGAGGAAGAAGCGACGCAGAAGAAGAAGACCACGCCAGGTACAATGTTCAAAAATAATTTAAACATCTCTTTAACATCCTCTCCGTCCAAAGGTTGGCTGGTAGAGATCGCTATTAGTGATAAGGCCGCCCATTGTGTCACTCTCTGTGTAATTTAAGTAGGTATGTGTATTTTTTTATTTATTTTATGTGCGGAACAATAAAGTGTTATCTATCTATCTAATATTACAGTATAGTCCTCTTGACCGAATTTCGGTCACGGTGGCCAATCTCAATGGAGATTAGCCAACTGCGCAGGAGATATTACAGTGCAAAAGTATTTGCGACGTACATGGATGAACTCTCTCTCCTTACTCTCACGGCTGTCTGCTTTTAGGGAACCAGTCGTAATGGTATAATATTTTTGTTGTAATAAAGGTGGCTATTAATAAAAAGAGTTAAAAAAATAATTATAAAGAGACAAACCCGCTGAGTTTCTTGCCGGACCTTCTTAGTTTAGGTCGCGTTCCTATCCGGTTGTAGAGTTAAGAAAAATATTAAAATATATGAGTTGTTGTGAAAAAGTTAACGTTTTTTTTTACAGCGAAATCAAAAAAGACAACCAACAATACGCCAGCAAAACAACCCGTCAAACGACAGTCATCGAGGAAACTGCAGCAAGACGAGAAAGAGAAGAAGGATAAAGAAGACTCGCCCAAACCCAACGAGGATGTAGAACAGAGCATGGAGTGCGACACACCAGACGAGAAGACACCAGAAGAGAGCCAGGAGAAAGTTCCAGAAGGTAACTTCCTAGTTTCCTGGTTAAAATATTTCTTAAATGTAAAAAATACAGCCTTTTAATGTGTCCGACGGGGAAAACGAAAACAGTGAAGAGCTTCACGTCTACAGAGGTATGACGTCACAGCCATGAGTCAGCGTGCGTGCGACAGAGAAAGATCGCAGGGTGCGACCCCGAACTACTGCCTTTACCATTAAAGTATCTAAGTCAGCCGGACTTTAGAAGCTAGTTACTGTTCTGATTTTTTACAACACACAAATTGTATTAACACCATCATTCCAATTCTAGAACCCGCCACAGAAGAAACCAAAGGTCCTGAAACGTCATCAGAAGATAAGAAGGAAGGCGACAAAAATGATAGCGAGGCGAGCGTCTCGAACGAGGCTGAGAAGGTTGCAGTAGAGAGCGAGGAAACGAAAGAGGAAGACAAGCAGGAGACCGGAGAGCCTAGAGCGACACGGTCGAGAGAGGTTTGTGGGCATTTGATTCTTTTAATTTGATGGTGCCGTGACCAGGATGGATACAGTTCTAAACAAGATTTTAATACTCACACATGTCGTAAGGTTATGTAACTTGGTCGTGTCTGTACGTTGACTTGGAACAAAATAATAATAGCGAAAATGTATGTTGAAATAAAAGCACAATCTGCTATTTTTGTTCGTCTGTCTGAAAAGCATCGTGATTTGTCTGGATAACGTAGTGAGGAAACCTGCAAGTCTGAGAGAACTCCTCGAAGGATGTGTGAAGTCCGCCAACCCGCATTGGGCCAGCGTGGTGGACTATGGCCTAATCCCCCTCGCATTGAAGGGAGGCCGTGCCCAGCAGTGGGACATTTAAAAAGGGCTGGTATTATTATTTTATTCTAAATGTATGATGTTTCTTTTCTATTTTCAGAGCAAGAAGACTGACCCGCCGCCGAGGTCGCCGGCCAAAAGAAAGTCTAAATTTTAATGTATTAATACGCTGAGAAATTGGATTTTATTTTTATACAAAAAAAAATACAACCCTCAGTTGGGAGTTGTGGCGGTTACATATCAATATTGTACTAGGGAGTTCTAACTCACTGGCAAGACCGGAGTTCTCTATGGTTTAGTTGGTATAATATTGATGTGCAGTCCGTCTAAATGCGGAAATTCCTATAGTTATAATTTAAAGATAACAGTTACTGTTTCAATGAATTAACATGTAACCTTCGGCTTCTGTATTTAATCCATAATGAGTATCTAGTAAGGCCGATTTTGTTTCGTTACTCTAGGTTGTTTGATTTTAATATTGACTTTTTAAAAGACGATATTTAAAAAAAACCGAACTCCTTATTGATAGTGTACACATCGCTTATAAACAAAATACACACACCGCATATTTGAGTTGCGATTGGGTAGGATTCAAAAAAACATATTATTTTCTGATTTTGACGCGTATCTTGAATATAGAAGCCGAATATGGAACTATTTAAAATCAAATACCGGTGTCGCCATTGGATAAATAGATAAGTACATTTCAAAAAATAACTATAGCGCTCTAAATGAGATAGTTGAGGGGAGAATAAAAAACTCGTCGAACTAAAAAATATTTACACATGTATTCTAACTCTTGAGGCTCAAGCAATCATACTTTTATACTAAAAGACCGTGTGTGATGATTACACTCAGCCTGAATGCTCCACTCATGAACTGATTGCTGAGTTTACAAAATAAGTAAAACAAATGGGGGAAGAGGAACCCACCACTGACCCTCGGCTTGTCAACTTTTCCAATTGTAAACCAAACAAGTTGTTCAATAATTAAAGAAGCCAGCAACACCGAACTCCTCTAAGATGTTAGTCGAGAAACTATATCACGATCGATCTCCCGTTTGTTTAACAATGGATTTCCGCCAAGTATCGCCTAGTTCTATCAATTATACTAAATATGTTGCAATCTACATAATTAAAAGTATTGTGTATAGGAAAATTGTTTCACAAAATATGGTGCATTATTATTAAATTAAAACCGCTCTGTAAGGAACAATATTGATGGCGAACAAACATTTTTGAGGGTTAAAAATAATAGTAGTTAAGGTATACTATATAGAAAATGGCGCTGATTCTATTGGATGACAAACTGATTGCCGTCCTTATCGTGGTCGTAGCGTAATAGCGAGATAGAAATCTAGTTTTTCGGCAACAGAATTGGCGTCATGGCGCTAATTTCCTTAAAAACGGCGCGCGCAACCGACATATTTATTGTGATTCTCAATGTCTACAGCAGGGATTCTCAAACTATTTTGGGCAAGAGCCCCTTTTCCAAAATGAACTGATTGATACCTCAGACCCCCATAGCCAAATTACTTTAAAAATCCTATCTCAAGTTGTTTTTCCTATTGATACAAAATACTTACCATTTTAAAACTTTGCAGTTGGTTAAGTGACTAATCTTGACTTTATTGTCTCATCAAAATTTGTGCACGCTTATTGACTTGTTGAGTTTTCTGAAAGTACAACAATGATACTTCCTAATAAAATATTAGTCATTCTTATAACAAGTTGGCACACGTAACACAACTTATACAGTATCTTGAAAGTTTCAAATAAGAACTTGTTTTAATTAAAATGGGTCGATTGTTAGACCTCGTCGACCCCCAAAATCAGTTTTCGTTTATGTCGACCCCTGGGAAACCGTTATCGACCACTTTGGGAATCCCTGGTCTATAGACCATATTTTATTATCCGATACTCGTGCTCAAAGCAAGAATATTTAAGATTTATTTCACATAGAAAGTCCTGCAGGCGAGGCACAATAATACCGACGAAATATACTTTAAAATTGTGTACTATGTAGTTACGCCATCTTCTGTGTGACTTTTAATGCGAAATAGGGTATAAGCACGACTGGAAATTCTCCCTTAGTCTATAGTATTAGTAATACTTGATTTTACCTATCAAAATTACATTGTAATTCACATTTTTTTGATGATAAGTTATTTTTTTTTAACTCGAGTGTTATCCTAGCATGTGCGTTGACTTGAAAGGTTTTAAAATGTCACCGCAAAGCTGTACAAGTGTAGATTTTTTATAACATTTTGCAAATATAGGAATGTAATTATGTTCCATAATAAGTGTCTCTCCTAATCCTTCTGTCTTATTGCAGATCGTGTAAAATATTACATGATGAGATTCTGACGAAGTAAACACGGGATTTCATGTTTTAATTTAAACTGTCTGTTGTTGTTAAAAGGACTATTCGTATGTAAATTCTCTATAACTGACCATGTTTGATGCCCGCTCGTAGTAATTGTAATCTCTTTGGACGGCTGTTTACGAACTGACGGACTTCCATCTTGAGTGGGGAGACTATGTTCACCATTGATTATGGATTCTATGGACTTTCATATCTGTAGCTTAGATATTTGTAATTAGATACAATTTTGCATTGTTCCACATGAGCCTCCTCTCAATGCGAGGGGGATTAGGCCATAGTCCACCACGCTGGCCCAGTGTGGGTTGTTGGAAATTATTATTTATTTACTTTTATTATGGCCTTATATACCTACAATTTTTATTTCGTTTCATAAACAAATAACTGTTTAAAGCGTATTTTTTCAATGTGAAGTGGATGGAGAACGATGATTTATTACAAAAAATGTATATGTTAGAAAAAATATTGTTTTCTACGTTAGCTTATGTATTCAACGCTTGTCTATTTAAAAAAATAGTAATCTCTGTAGGAATTACAAAAAAATCTACCCGGCCGTTTCGTTGATATGCTGCTTCCATAGAATCCACAATCAAAGATTCTAACCCAAATTTGTTATTTTTAATCTTTTCTCTGAAAAAAATACACATAGTAGTAGTGAAAGTACATTTTTTTATTATACATTAGACTTATCATAGACTATGATAGATATAAATTACATTGTAAATATTACAATAAACTTATATTAAACTAAACGTTTGTTTAATTACAATACGATTATATATAAAAAAAAGAAACGTGAGAAGAAAATTAAAAAAAGGGAGATGATAATATTCAGTGTCGGCGTCTCCGTTTATTATTTTCACGGGGATACATTGAAAGTATTTTGCTCGTAGTCTCCTTAGCCTCGTCTTCGACTAAAAGACAAGAGTTCAATAATTAGTCAGGTATTCGAAAAAGTACCTACATGTTATAGCAATCTGTATAAATTCACTGGAATGACATAGACTTGAATGGAAATGTTTCATTCATTCATATGTAACTAATTTTTTTTTCTAAGACAGTTCTATTTCCATCTCCGCAAGTGCAGCGAGTGGCGCCGTTCACACTGCCAGTCTTGAGTCATTTTATTCTGTGCTACCAGTATTCAGACCAATAAGCGTGGACGTGCCAACGGAAGGCGTACCCCTGTCCCTCATAAATTGGCCGAAAAGCAAGAGCCCCTAACCATTGGATCGTGATCCTGTGATCCGGATTAACGGTGTGAACGGCGCCTTTAAATTTCAACCTATTACGGTCCTGCGCCTCACATCCACCCGGCTTCCTGCAACCCGGCTGTCAGTCCGACATTAGTAGATATTAAAAGTTAGAAGTACTTGTCTAATATAATTGTGTGTGATAAGTACTTACATTCATCATCAGAACTGTCGGGAACACGCGGTTTACCAAATAACTGCTGATCAAATCCTATCCCATCGTACTCCACATTCATAACTGAAGTCTTAATCGACTTGTTCTCCAAAAAATGTATCTCTTGCAACATTGGATCGTAAATACCTTGGAATAAGTTCAAATAATTACCGCCTTCTGGAATCTCGTGGTTGTTTCTATACCTCCTATCTCCATAGTTGAATAGCGAAGGCTTTTTGTACTTTAGTATATTTGAGGATCTATCTATGTACTCGTTTATCACTGACGGTATTGTGTATCTACCAAGTCGCGACGAGGCACTGCCTTTTTTATTCAATCCACTAGGGCCCTCTCCTGGGTCTCCTTTAAAATTAATAATAAAACCGTCTCTTCTTGCCTCCAATTCAGTTATAAATTCAAAATCCGACGATCGGTACCCCGAACTTGAGATCTGTGAGTCAGTTGAACCGATTGAAATTACATCAATGTCACTAGTGGTCGAATCAATTAAGTCTACGATAGAATCTATATTTCCCGTTGTTATGATATCATTTCGTGTTAGTTCCTCATTATTAATTAAATGTTGATTGACAATATCGTTAATTTCGTCTAAGTTCGAATCATTTTCATTAAAATTCAATTCTGATCGTCTATTGTTGAGAATGGTCTCAAATTCGTGTAGTTGTTGTGTTATGTTCTCCGTTAAATTTAGTGAAAGTTCAGTATTATTTATAATGTCCACAGTCGAGGTATCGTTTGCCGGTGTCTTTATGCTATTTCGTTGGATTTCGTCCGAATTATCAATGGTTTGTGTTTCTTCCATGTTAGTAACCAGTTTTGTAAGTACAAATAATATATGGGATACTTTTAATCCAAAATAACCGTCAATTTATTGACCACCAATTTTCTTTGAATTCACTAGGTATAAATCACTGAAAAAATATACCTCGAAATGATTTCTGTTAAGTATTGACACATTATAAAAGTTTTAGTTTTTGAAAACTTTATAGAATAATCAGTTTGACATGTACAAAATGGCGGTACATTTTTTTTTTTAAACTTGGTGATTTAGGAATAAAATTAAATAAATCGTTACAAATGTTTTATTTTTATGAAAATGCAATAAGTATATTTTTTACCATACATAAAGTTACAACATGGTTATTATAACAAATGATGGTATAATGGGCTTAGATAATGCTATCATAAAATCCAGTAGTTTATTCTGCTGCATATTAAAACAACCAAATAAAAATAAACAATAATAGATCTTATTTCTTACATTACAATTTATATCCTAAAAAATTAAATATAACGGTATTGGGTCACTTCTTGCCAGATTTCTTTATACCACCTTGAGTGAGTGGCCCTTTTTGGACAGCCTTTGCTTTCGCATCCTGAAAAAAAAACAAATGATCATCGTTATTATTTTTATAACATCCCACTACCCAATATAGGCAAAATACACCATCCATATGGCAAAAAAATGGCTGACATGTAGATACCCAGTTTGTCTCGTCTTGCCAGTGCTGGCTACGTCTATGCCGACGACTTCGTGACCTAAGTCAAAGTTAGTTAACTTGTGGCTATCCCAATCGACAACACTGGTGGGTGGTCTAATATTGTTGGACTCCTGTGAATGCAGTGTTTAAGACCAGGGATATACAGCGTCAGCTACTATAGTCCGTTGCGTAGGTATTACTGTCTGTCGGTCGCATGCACAATAATTTTGACCTAATTTTATCAATAGCTACTTTTTAAATTAATTACATATAAATTGTCTACCTGTAATGCTTTCTGCTGCTCCTTTAGCTTTTGTTTTAGGGCTAGATCATCCTCGTCCAGCTCTTTGGATTCCTTTTTGGGCGCCTTCAGAGGCTTTTTCTTACCACCGTCGCGGCCAGACATCTAAAAAAAAATATATTTTTTTATTCCCCCATGTGTGTTGTGAAAAAGTTAACAACCTGTCATAGAGAATAATTTTGTTTTTTTTTTGTTTTTCTATACCCAGTACAATCAACCTTTTAGTTATAACAATAGTCAAATTTATGTATGAAAGTAATACAAAAAACTTCTGTATACTTTACTTTCTGTAGATATTATAATTCTAAAGTATTGAAACTCATAACACTCAAGAATAATTATTCAGTCTGCTGTGTACAATTTGATGGCTGTTAAATATGTTTTGACAGACACTGCCAGCACAAAAAATATTTTCCAGGAGCTTTGTTAATAATATTGACCTACAAATGTGTCATAAAAATTGTGACTAACACATTAGTGTGAACTTCAAGGCCATGAGATATTTCGCAAGAAAATTTTGTTCAGTATTATTACTTTGTCTAATTATTATTAAATAGAAGTTAGAAAGCTGACATTCAAGGTGGTAAGTAATTTGACGTTTGTCAGGGGAGTAAATACTTATAACCATAGGCATAGACAGATAAAAAAAAAAGCATCAACCTATTGTTACAAGGGTATGCCTTATGAAGATAGGTTCAGGCAAATAATAAAATTTGTCTCGAGTGTTCTATATACAAATGACTTTATAGTACCAAGAGGATAGAGTAGGTACTTGAAAAGTATGAAATTATTAATATTTACTCATACACTTTGTAAGCAATGTGCTTACAACTTGACAGGTTGCTCATATACTTGGCAAATTGATTTCAAGTTGACTCATTACATGGCCTTGTCGACTTTATCATGTATGCCAAGCATAACAGAGTCTAGGGCCCATTATTAACAAATTAATCTCAACTCACTCTGAGTTGAGATTAATTTGTATAATCATGTATGATGTAACTTAGATGAACACACTACAATGTAATTTTGTACTTAACATTTCTAAGTTCACGCTAAAACTGAGAAAATATTTTATAGTTAAAAATGTTTGATTTCATGTCTGTACAATTGAGAAAATTTCACTCAATCCAGTCACAGAAATCAAGATAATTTGGCACCCAGCTTTAAACGAGGCATAGGACTTTGTATACATCGCTCTGAATGAGTGCTACTTAAGAGCTTACACATAAATAAACACCATCACTCCTGTACTCACTAAAGGTGTAATCAGACGTGCACTGCAGTAAGTCCAATTTGATCCTTAGGACCCTATGTAATAAGGGGCAATCCTATTGCCTTAATACTGAGTATATTCCTGGGCCCCAAGTCTGCTAACACAATCAAACAGTAACCGCATAGTTACTGTTACTTTTGACAGATATTGTATGGGGTATCTGTGAAAAGTGACAGTTACTATGCGGTTGCTCTTCGATTATGAATTGACTGTGTTAGCAGACTTGGGGCCCAGGTCAATGTGAGGGGGATTGGGATCATAGTCCACCACACTTGCATACCTACATGCTGCTTGGATTTTACAGCATGAAACTGCATTAATTAATATTATTTGACTACGATGAAACCGTTATTACCATGTTTAAATTCTGTAACGCACCGACAGAATTTGGAAACACCAATGAAATAGAAAATTAATATTTTCATTTTCAATAAACATAAGATGAATGTATAGGGTGTCTTATTGAAACAAGCAGATCCATTTAGCAATCTTTCAATCTCAAATTATTTGCTTTAATCCAATGCGTATTTGATAATATTCTTAGAAAACCACAAAAGCCATGTCTTGTGATATTGGATGGGTAGGGACTAGGGTGTGCCTCTTCCTCTCAGATCTAACGCCCAACAGACTAATACTACTACGACTACTACTAAAAGAACTAAGTATACGATAAAAGATGCAGTCGTTTTATATTGTCTGGTTGACCCAACCGTGTAGGTGTTTTGATCATAGATCATTATATCCTATAGTAGAAATAGTAGTCAAATACGGATTTGGAATTTGTATTTTACGCATTTTATATATTAAATGGCGAAAAGCCCCAGAAAAACAAATTAAAGGCGATATTGGCCGCGTCATAGTGTTAGTCGTTTTGTTATAACCTCAAATTTAACAAATAGAAACATATTATAAGTGCAGCTACATTTAATTATTATACTTATACATTCCGAATTCAAAACATATTAAGTACTTACGTTTAGCAATTGTTACAGTAGCTATAACGAAGAAATTGAGATTTTCGAGAAATCACGCTATTTCGCAAAAGTATTGACAATTTCCGAATTTGTTTGACGTTGAGTTTTTAATTTGACATTTGACGAGTTCAATTCAATTCAATTTTTACAGTAAATGGCTCCACCGATCTTCGGTGATTTTGCCAGTGTCAAGGTGAAAAAGGAAAAAAAAAATAAAAAAAAAAATAACGCAAATTATGTCCGATGAGCAATTAAGAATAAATTTTAGTGGCGTTGAGAATCTGTAAAAGAATACTTTAAAAACTATCTACTTAAATACGTGTGTACACAAAATAAGTTAATAATATAAAAAGATGCGATGAACCAAAGACAGATAAAGATAGACAAAGGAAGATGTAAATTAAATGTAACGTAAATGGAAAAAAAAAACCTTATAACTTTATTTTATTCTTGGATATAAATTTATCTAGGATGTATATCAAAGGAGAAAATACTAATGTCAGTAAAAAATCTATATTAATAGGACGATCAATATCCTTGGGGAGAATATCGTATAGAGGAACTGTAATTTTGGAACAATAAAAAAAAATATGCTCAAGAGAGCCCTCTCCTAGTCCACACTCACATAAGGAGCTATCCAGAATCCTAATTTTCCTCAAAAATACCGGAGAGCAATAGTGTCCAAGGCGTAACCGAATAATAACAGAGGTATTAAATTTTGATAAATTTCGAATTTTACAAAACCAGGGTTTAGTGGGAAGCTCAGGTTGAATATTACCATAGTGGATGCCTTTTAATTTCCTCGATAATTGCCACGAATCATTCCAAGATTTCATCATCTGGGGCTTTGCCAATGACCGTAAATCCCGGCAGAAAACGTTACTATGTACATCCACGCCCAGCTGAGCGGCATCCCTGGCATAGGAGTCCGCCGACTCGTTGCCAACGATACCACTATGGCTGGGGATCCAGGCCAGTACAACCTCTAGTCCAGCTAATTTACATTCACGTAAGATTGTTTTGATATTTAGAGAGATGTAGAAGTTGTCTTTCACATGAAATGGGAGTTTAAGTAAATCCTGTAAACAACTTAGCGAGTCAGAGAGGATAATGGATTTATTAATATTATGAGATTTGATGTAGGATACCGCCTCGAGAATGGCAATAGACTCACCAGTGAAAATGGAGGTTTGTGAAGGGCATTTATAACTTAGAATTACTTTATACTGAGGTATCCAAACTGCAGCACCTACAGTAGAATTATCTGACAGTTTGGATGCATCAGTATAAACCTGCAGCCAATCGCACCAGTGTTCCTGTAGGATATGATGAAGCGCTTTGTTAGCACCTGGAGAATGTTTTTGAATGTTAAAATTAAGGATTATCGAAGGCCTAAATATCAGGGAATCGTAGTCGAATTCAAACATGGGATTTTTAGAAAACTGAACAACGGGAGTGGAAGAAAATTTCTTGAATGATTTGTAAAGGGGCATATCTGTTATCGGACCATAGTTGTGAGATGCAACTGAAAGACTTTGTAATTTGTTTACCAAAGGGTGAGAGAAGTACTGATATATATTTAAAAAATATCTATCAGCTAGGAACTGTCGGCGGAGTGTGAGAGGGGAATCGAGACATTCTACTTGTAAGGCATTTATCGGGGACGATTTCATGGCACCAACTATTATTCTTAAACATTTTGATTGTATTCTGTTTAGCTTGGTTAGGGCTGCTTTATTACAGGGTTCCAGTATAAAACAGCCATAATCAAAGTGACTTCTAATTAATGCGTTGTATAGCAGTTTTTGACTATAGGGATGTGAGCCCCATTGGACACCAGACAATGCTCTGATTATGTTAATGTTTTTTTCAGATTTGATAGTGATATAATTTAAATGCTGGATGCCTGATAATTTTGAGTCCAAAAATACACCCAAAAATTTAACATGATTGTTGATAGGGACGGGTTCCCCATCAACTGCTATGACGACTGGAGGAATATTCCTTTTACGCGAGAATATAACCGCACTACATTTAGGGATGGATAGTGCCAAACCGTGATCAATAAGCCATTGATTGAGATAGTATAAGGCTGAATTTATGCGGTTGGAGCAGTCCTCAAAAGAGGATGAATTAGCATATAAGACGATATCATCCGCGTACTGCAAGATGTGACAGAAACAATTAACAGAAGTGTCAAGATCGGATGTATAGAGATTATATAATAACGGGCTTAAAACAGAACCTTGAGGAAGACCCTTCCATACCAATCTATCAGGAAGAGAGGAGCCTTGAGTACGGATGCGAATTACTCGAGCCATGAGGAGATTACACATCGAGGTAATCAGTCTCGATGGAATGGACAGACGAATCATTTTTTGTCTTAATATACCTAGGTTAACATTGTCATACGCAGAAGAGACGTCTAGGAATGCCCCTATAACACTTTCACCATTACTAAAAGCAGTGCGAATATCGGTAGTAAAAATGCTCAGGTTATCAGAGGTACCCATACCTCTTCTAAAACCAAATTGTGAACGGGACAAGATACATTTACTTTCTAGAAACCACTCCAAACGATTCTTAATTAAGTGTTCCAATATTTTTGCCAGGACAGATGATAACGCTATAGGTCTATAAGATAAAGCTTGACATGGGTCTTTTCCTGGCTTTAAAATAGGAATAACCAACTGGGTTTTCCAGGACACAGGAATTTGGCTGGTCAGAAAAACATTGTTAAGAATAGAAAGAAAAAAATGTTTACAGGCAACAGATGACTTGACAATAAAAGAATACGGTATACCATCGATGCCCGGAGAGGAGTCAGTTAGATGATCAATGGCACATTCTAATTCACAGTAGGAGAATGGCTCGTTCATTTTCTCAGGATGGGTGAGGTGAGGGAGAAGATACGGAGTACAAGAAGGCAAGAAAGGCATATCAGCATCGGAGGGAACAAAGGGTGGTGATAATTTATCAATAAAATCTGATAACCATGGGTTTGGATCATTTGAAGAAGCATCAAAAGCGTCGTAGCTTCGTCGAAATGCCTTTAGTTTTCTCCAAACAGTAGCAGACGGCGATCGAGGGGAAAGAGATTCACAGAAATTACGCCAACCCTGAAATTTCTTTTGAGCCAGTACCTTCTTGGATTTTGCTGATGTTTTCTGAAATAACAAATAATTTTCCAGGGACAAATTTTCAGAGTACCTTTTTTCAGATAAATTGCGCTCCTTGATAATAGCCGTGCATTCTGCATCCCACCACGGAGGAGAGGGAATTTTATTTCTGTACGAATTTTTAACAGGAATAGCCGCATCCGCAGCCAAGAGAAGGCAATCCACGAACTTGGAATAAACCTCTAAAAGATTGTCGGCGTTAACCTCGGGAAGCGAAGACATGAGACTGTCCAAGGAAGAACTGTATTTATCCCAATCCGCCCGCAGGGTTCTGTACTTTAGAAGAGGAGAGACTGGCTTTGGAGGACTTGAAATATTTACAAAAGTAGAAAGGATGGGGAAATGATCACTACCATACGAACTACCTAACACTTTCCAGGATATATTTGGAACTAGACCAGGGGAGGCCAGAGTTAAGTCAACCGCACTGGGATTTTGGGTAGGCGAGACTCTTCTTGTAGCAGAGCCATCATTTAATACACAAAGGTCTAATTCATCCAATAATTCTAAGAGCTTGGACGATATGGAGTCACAACAAATAGAACCCCATAGAGAATGTCTGCAGTTGAAGTCACCCAAAATGATATGAGGGCCCGGTATGCGAGACAATAAAGAATTTAATTCATTTATTAGAGAAACATTTGGGTGGGGAATATAAACAGACACCATGGAAATGTTTAATATCTTGACGGCTACAACATTAAAGCCCTCATTATGAGAGGGAAGGATAATCTGGGAAAAAGTAAAGTCCCTATTCACTAGAAGAGCACAACCTGCATAACCATCACTTCTGTCATCCCGAAAACATGAATAACCAGGCACCCTAAAACGGGAACCAGGCTTCAGCCAAGTCTCGGATACTGCAAATATTATGGGCTTAAATTTATTTAACAGGAACAATATTTCGGATTTTTTGTTACGAATGCTTTTACAATTCCACTGTAGAAGGTTGTTGTTGTTCGCCATTACGATAAGTTAAAGAAGAGAGGGATTGAATCATTGAAATGACATTGTTCGGTAAGGAATAATCAGATTTTGACAAAATATTTACTAAAATACTAACCAATAATTCTAAAACCTTATCATTATTAGACAGCATAGTATGATCTAAAGCACACCCGTTAGGGAGGGATGATGCTGGAGTAGAAACTATATTATGATGTGCGTGGGAGTCAAAGGTTTTACCTAAGGGAGAATGGGGCTTACGTTCCCAAGCTACAGTTTTCTTGTAGGAAGCTTGATTACGAGGCAAGGAAGATTCAGAAAGATTATCTTGAAGCAAAGGGCGATCATTAGAATAAGTATGGGAAGAAGGAAGGACAGGAGAAAACAAACGCTGGGACATTTCAGCGTAACTAGTCCTAACTGGACGAAAGCGCTGAGAAGCGTCATAATAGCTAATGTTCTCTTCCGACATAACCAATTTAATAGATTTTTGTCTAGAAAATTCAGGGCATTTAGAATCAGTAGCCTTATGAAGACCTGAACAAAACAAGCACGAAATTTTATCATCTGATACAATGCAGCTTTCTCCAGTATGTTGCTGAGAACAACGGAAGCATCTTGGTTTGGAACGACACTGTGCAGCAATATGTCCAAATCTACAACAACTCCTACATTGAATGGTAGGGAGTTGGTATACATTAACAGGGATGGATGTATTATATATATAAATTTTCTCTGGTAAAATCTGGCTGTGAAATGTCAGGACCACTGTTGTGGATGGAAGCCATTCCGGTTTCCCTTCCCTAAAAGATTTCCGAAATAGCCGACGGGCTTTAATAATTTTACCACTATAAGAAGGAAGTTCAATTCCTGATACTAACTCTTCAAGTGACCATTCTGTAGGGATGTCCCTGACTACCCCCATTCTCGATACTTGGAATTTAGGTATAGAAGCAGAGAGATTATGAGAATGCGGAAGGTCAGATTTTACAAATTTGTTTGCTTCATCAGACGTTTTAAATTCAACATAAATTTTGTTACGACCTATAGCTCTTATACTTCCTGCAACAACACCTGGAACTTTAGCTTGGTGAATTATTTGTGCAGCCTTTAAGGCACGGATCGATTGTCCAGCAGCGGGATCTGGATGCGATCGCGAAATGTGGACTACAAACGGGCCCTTGTCGGAAGGGAAATAGCTGAGGGGAGGCTCCTCAGAGCTGTACCCAGGAGTGAAAAATATGTTTTGAATAGAGTCCGAGGGAGAGTTAGATTTTTTAGCACTTACTGAGATCTGTTGCTGTTCATCAGCTAACCGCTTCCTGGATGGGGGTCTTAGGTCATCAGTTTCCCTGCCAGGGGTACGCGGTGGAGATGATGGATATTGAGTTGATGAGGAAAGACAATCCCCCCAATCGGGGGGATCATCATCATTCATTTTAAACGAATCTAAGGATGATTAAAATACAATACTTACCGTAGGAGATGATAACTAGTGAAAATATGACTCTACAAACTCAGAATCTCAAACGAAAATTAATAAAATTTTAGCCTGAAAATAAAAGTGACCTATCGCGACACCTGACAATGACAAAAAAAAAACACATTTGACGAGACAATATTGTTACGTGCGTCTTTTTTCAATTGTTTTACGACTCTGGGTATCACCCCTTTGGAGTCAATCATGTTACGGCCACATTTGGGTTAACATTGGTGGTCATGTTAATGCCAATACACGCCTAAATGAAGGCATTAAACATTACCATGTTAAACGTTTGGCTACAATGTAGTTTTACTCCTACGGCCTTATTAATAAATATGGACTAAAGCAAGATTAACTTCATTCTAAGAATTAAGGTAATATTAACGAAATTCAGTATTAATAAACATGCAGTAAGGAGCTAGTAAACTAATCCGAATCTTCTCTCGTAATAAATTTTAATCGTCGCGGCACATGGTTTTTCGTCTGAGTACGCATGTAATAAGAAGACATATGTCTAATAATCTAACCTATATTCGCTATATATATTCCTTCGAATTTCATTTTGTAAAGAAAGAAGATATTAATTAGTTCTTTGTGCAATTAAAATGGATGGAGATTATTTTATTGAAGACTAGAGCGTGATGGATGAAATAAATGAGATCAAAAACCGGATTATTGAGACATGTGAAATTTTATAAAGTTCGTAATAATCCTCTGGAAGAGTTTCAAGAAGCTGAATTGAAATATGTGTTTAGATTTTCTCGATCTACTGCTGTTTTTATCATTGACATGGTAGTAAATGATTAAGCAGGTGATGCAAGAGGTGGATATATACCACCTCATCTGAATGTTTTAGCTGCAATAAGAACATGGAGCCGTGGAGAGATTCAAGTTGATCCTCTTGTAATTAGGCCAGTTATGAAATAAAAAGTATTGAATAAGAATTACTATTATTTATTAAACACAAAGCTGGTATTTCTATAAAGTGAAAAGTAAAATAATCTTGTCATTCTGATTTCTGCTCATATATAGAATCCAATTTCTGAATCATTTCACATGTTTTTACAATGTTCTACAAGCGCTATTTGCTTAAAATCCATGGCGGACGTAATTATGTACATCGCCAATCCATCTTTTTCATCAGTTTCTGGCTTATTTTATATCAATGCCTTTCGCCTTTAATGCGCACTTTATTTGGAATTTCTACTATAGTTATTTACTCAAATCTGTCCATACACATCTTTGCCGGATCCATTTTTCACCAACGGCATATACTTTCAACATATCCTTTGACTGGTTGATATGCCTTGGTAATAAATAAAAACTATAGGCGTAAGAGATGGTTTTTATTACTCATAAAACTAAGAAAACACAACACAAACATTCAAAATGACTGTTTAAAAGCTATCACATATTCACTTTACGCGATTTTTTTAATTCTCAAATTCTCTTTCTAGTGTGGCACACTAGTTTTTTTTTGTGTATATCCATTTCAATTCTTCCGCAGGTTCTTGTTCCGCCATTTCCACACATCTCATGTGTTCTACGTCTTTTAAGTGTTTCTATAGCGTATCATGCAGCTTACATAGTCATATTTGATCTGTAAATAACAACCAGTTTAAAATATAATATTTATTAATTGATAAACGAAGCAAGTTTTGCACAACCTAGCAGTAGGTTGTATTATATTGGGATATCTGAGTTTATTTCCAATAACAGGCGTACATTTTTAACCACGGTAAAATATTTGCTGAAACAGTAAAAGGCATTTTCAGTAACAACCAGGGTACCAATAATTAAACACACCTAGATATGATTTACCCTCTCTCCTTCATCCCAGTTAAGGGAGCGACGGCGTTTTGTGTTTATTTTCAAGTTAAAAACCTGAAACATCTTATTTTTCCACCGAAAATACGAAAAACACAAACAACGACTCTCGCGATTTGAAACTCAAAATATTGTCTGTCACTGTGATTAATGTCATCACCTAGCTTTGAGTTCATTTCAAAGAGTATATAATCACTATGGTTCATTTGGTTCATTCACTAACATACTTTTTTACTTTTAAAATGTGTGGGTTGCCATAGCGAAGGCGTTTCTTCCGGTGTAAGGAATGTATTGTTTTTCCGAGGTTACTCCATGTTTATTAATAACATTGTAACTTCGATGTCAAACCTCGGTAACTATGGGAATAACAAATCCAAGTGTAGGTTCTGATAATGTTTGGAATAAGCAATTTTTATTAATAAGGCTGCTATAGCTTAAGGCACTTATTAGTGCACTAAGTCACAGGTGGAGCCGTAGTATTAGTAGTGAATTTTATATTTTTTACATTTTGATAGATCCCCTTATAATAGATATGATATTGATGGTTCCAAAGCCACGTAAACTGCGAAATCCTATTATGGGTACTCTTTGATCTACTGGTACCAGGTACCAGAGTCACGTGCTGACTATTGACCTTCAAATGATTTTTATTAATAGCTTCCTGTATCGGTAACGTTAACGTCTTCCACCCCTCTCACACCACAGATGTCATAAATGAGTATGACTGTTACAGCATGTTTTCTCGATCACGAAGTTCCTGCTCATCCTATTGTTGTCTGACACTTGCATCCACCGCGACCTGCGACTCACGTGAAGTCATCGGTACACCTAGTATATCCTACAAACATACACAATTACTAGACGGTTAGATCTGAACGGTGGATCACAGACATCGCTGGACTTTTTGGCGGGAAGTTGAATAGTGAAGTTGTCAATTTTATTTTATTTTCCGTAAAATGAGCTTCTTTGATATATAATGTGTCATATTAGTGGGATAAAATGTGCTATATTTTGTAGCCGATTGCCAACCTAAAAAAAGAAGAAGTAAGAGAATCTACCTATTTGGAATTATTACTTATATGCTTTATATATGTAATGAGATTTTTTCGAATAAAATATCGTAAAATGAAACGTGAGATAATCGTCAATAATAATAATTGTGTCGTATACCCTACGGTGCGTGTATACAGTGTTACCAACCCTACTGTTTTAACAGTAGATTTGCTGTTTTCACATTTATCCCCCTGTTTTCTGTTTCAATCCTAATTTTTACTGTTTTTCAATAAGCGTTATATTATACCTACACTATCAAAATATTTTTTGATAACCACTATGTAATAAAACGCAATGACACTAGACGACAGTATCTACTCTTGAGAGTTCTCAAGATTCGAGGGATTTCCCACATTGTGTGAATTGGTGAAGAAACTTTTGTGGCTACCACATAGCAGCGTCACCGTGGAAAGATTATTTTCAGCTATAAATAATATGAAAACTAAATTACGCAACAGAATATCGACTTATTGCACACTAAATCCGAAATAACCTAGTGCTACTCATTTTAAGCCATAGAAAGGCAAATGAAGAAATTTTACAAAAATATGTATGATTTTAATAAGGAAAATGAGTCTGAAAATACTGAAGATGAGGCAATAGAGGATGAAAGTGGACAATAATTTTACTTTGATTTTGTGTTTTTTTAATATGTTGTGATCAATATTATAATATAACAATGTATGTGAGTCCTGGTAACTAATAAAAGTAGGTGATTGTTTTAATTATATCAGGAAATTATGAAATCTGCCCTTTTTTACTTTACCTACTGTTTTCTCCTGTTTTTTTTATTGGTGAGCTGCTGTTTTTTAGTTTCTTGGGGTTGGCAACACTGCGTGTATAGCACATAGGTCGTATGTCGCTATAGGTACCAGTTTCAAACGAACAACCGTTCAGAGTTTAACGATGAGAAATTATATTATTTATTATTTTTTTATTCCATTATTTTTATTCAATAACAATATTATGGTAAATTCGCAAAATGGTAAGTTAATGATATTTTTTATTTTTTTATGCCACGCAGACATCTAATTTGTGTGTTTTGCTTTTTTTAAATCATCCATGTGGGGCTCAACGCGAAGGCGGGATTTTATTAGTCGATTCAGTAATGTATTTGCCCATCGATGAAAAATAAAATAGCTACATTTACATTTCAATCAGGCGTTGCTTAGTTTGTGACTATACATAGGTAGTTGATGTGTTTATCTAGTGAGAATAATTTAATATCACCTATTGTAAACGTTTATAGGTTACGGCATTGTTGCTGATCAATTTTTTCAACGACTCACAGTATGAAAAAAGACCAAAAAAACGGTCATCCTATTTTTGTTCCTCTTTTCGAAGGAGTAGATAGTTTCAAATGCATGAGTAGAACTCCCGAAAGTCAAAAGTAATTAGATCCAAAGATATTAATTTTTTAATTTTTTTTTGCGAAATTACAGAATATTAAAAATTTATAGTTAGAAAAATATTTTCGTAAATCTATTGGTGTCCTCATATGACGGTTCTACGTAGGCAAATAATTTTTGGAACTGGCAGATTGTAACTCCAATCGCGTGAAAGATAGTTGAAAAAAAAGGTTTTATTTTTTTATTGCTAAATTTTGCCATATTTGGATTCAAAATCATAATTAATATAATGTCTGACATTGTGCTAGTGATGTAAAAAAAAATCAAATCCTAATCTTGTAGGATCTTGGAGTTATGAGCGTCTAAAGATTTTCCATAATTTCTATGGTTTTAGGGTTTTCACACAGAATTAAGTGTTTTCACATTATATTCAAGATATAATTTGTGAATGTTTTCTAACCTATTAGACATCGAATATAATGATCAAACTCATTATATTATGTTGTTTGAAGTTTATTGTTAATCAAATTAAAATGCCATTACCAAACTGACTAGACCCAACATTCCGAAAAGTACAAGACATTCGACACAAGGCTGTAATTTGGCAAATATGGTCCTTGTAAGGATTTTACGAAAGGTCTGGATTAAGGGGGTGAAAAAGGGTTGAAAATATCTACGAAAGTCCTATATTATTTAAGTTAGTGGCACGATATTGAAGTAAATAGTTTCAAATAAATAGACACTGTTAATTTAAATTGCAACATAAATTAATGGAGTAAAATAGGCGTTTGAAAATAGTGGCAACATGGGTCTTTGACGGCTCCATGGTGCCTCACCCCCGTTCCTCCGGAGAAAATGTAAAGGTATAGGTTTTAGCTTAAGCTTTACGAGGGCGAACACCTTCCCCATACCACATTTACCTTTCATCGGAATTTTCTAAGTTTGAATTACAAAGATACAATATTTTTATATATATAATACTTAGATAGATATTAATATAATATGTAAAATTACTAATAATACCGTTAATATTATTAACAGATCAACCCATTTGTTTTAACCTATATTTACTTGATAAACACAACAGTCCGGTAGGTAGCAACCCTAAGCCAGTTTCTTTAAATCCCAATAAACTGCAGATCCTACGAGATTAAGATTTCAGATTTTTAATACATGTCAAGTGGGACCCGAAGAATAATTTAATCTAAGAATTGAATCCTAATACGTGAAGAGTTAAGAAAAAAAAAATATTTACGAAAATAAGCTTAAATTCGCATTTCTATGTTATTTATAGAGCTAAAATTATAATATTCACTAGATAATAAAGGGAATTTATTCTTTTAAAATGTGGCATTTAAATCAATAATTAATATTAAACGCCTTTTAAACTACAGCTATTTCTATGTTTTTTCTGATTTCCATAGATTTTATGAAAAAAAAATCATATCCCTGAATCTACGTACATTTGATCTGCGAGAGTTCTACTCATGCATTTGAAATCATTTAATCTATCGAATATAGGAATAAAAATTGGATGACCGCTTTTTAGGTCATTTTTCATACCGACTTCTAAAAAAAAATTATTCGACATATTTGTTCACTAAGTACCGCTTGTAACTGGGCCCTGTCGAGCGAGTTATAAGCGGTGAGCGTTTAACAATTTCTTGTACATGTAGGAGATCCGTAGAAGATATTTGATTTAATAACAATAATCATAATTTAGACATAAAACTACAATGCAAATTAAACCTCGCTACGCTCGAGGCCGCTCGTCACTCGCACGAGTCGGGTATCGCAGAGCGTTGTCTTGTGATCGCGTGTTTACGATACATTGCGCGCTCAATAATTACAATATTTGTAACCCATGACTATCGATATAAATTATCAGAACCCATAGAGAATCGGAATATTTTTTATTCATGTAATCCACTTTTGAATCTTCCAAATAGCTATACGAAATTCCAAGCTACTACTTTACCGCCCGTTCGGAATGCCGTTCCCATGGAGATGAACGGGCAAAAAACTCCGTGGTTGTTCTTTTAAAAAAATATTTTATAGGCGTCGTGTTACACACCTTTACTTCACCCAAATTTATCGTCAAGTGCTAGATTATTCATAAGCTACTGTACTGTATAGAAATAACGGTTTCAGTGTGATTGTTGCCGTTATTGACCTCTTATAGGACCTCAGGCCTCCCCCAATTACATCCACACATCACGACCTCCGCCACTCGCATCCAGCACCGGCATCTCGCGACGCGTGTGATATATTGTTCCACCTTGCGGGGGCCGTCCTACACCACGTCTTCCAGCTCGTGGCCGCCATTCTAGAACCTTTCTGCCCAACGGCCATTGGTTCATTGAGCTATGTGCCGCCCACTGCCACATCATCTTTGAAATTCGTTGAGCTACGTCGGTCACTTTAGTTCGTCTACGTATCTCATTTCTGATTCTATCGCGTATCAAAACCCCAGGCATAGCTCCCTCCATTGTACGTTAAGTGACCTTGAGATTTCTTATGAGTTTCATAGTAAGCGACCACGTCTCAGTGCCAGATGACACCATGATCATGGCTTTTCAGTCAGTTTATAATAAAATGATACCAGCCCTTTTTAATGTCCCACTGCTGGGCACGGGCCTTCCGTCAATGCGAGGGGGATTAGGCCATAGTCCAACACGCAGGCGCAGTGCGGGTTGGCGGACTTCACACATCTTTCGAGGGGTTCTCTCAGACATGCAGGTTTCCTCACAATGTTTTCCTTCACCGTTTAGCAAGTGATAAACGTGGTTGAAAATGAGATTTGCACATGAAATCTCATTTTTTTCATTCACGAGGATACGTTACCGAAGCAAGCGTTCTACCAACTTGGCTATCACTTCGGCTTTCAGTCAGTTTGTTTTCTACCTACCTAGTAATTCGAACAACTCAAATCGAGTCATCAGTGAATTTAAAACCTAATGTTTAGTGTATGCCATTTGACCTTCAAAAACATTCAGTGTGAAAAATATTTGATTAAGTATTACGTCAAACAGCTGGCCACCGGAGCAGCGGTGGTGCCATTCTATAACGACAAACTCATATCTCGCGCGTCAGTCAGACAGTGAATTGTGAAATATCGATACAAATTTAACATTTCACCCGAGGATTCGTGCTTAAGATATAAGATGTTCATATAATCTCAATATCTCACGTGTGATTCAGAGGGTGAAATGTAAAATTTGTATTGATATTTTACAATGTTAGCTAAATTATCATTCACAGACGTATTTTGCTGTACATGGGTAGCTCTTGTGAGATTTCAAATTTTCAAAGTGTTCATTCTGAATACTTTACTGATTGACTTGATTGTGACGAATTTTACTATATTTTTGCATTGTTTTTGTAATTTAATGAAACAAAATAATTAAATATTTTGTTTCAGATTCTAGTGTATGTCATTTGCCGTTGGAAGCTGGGTTTTGCCGAGGCTATTTGGTAAAGTAAGTCGGTACTAAGGCAGATGGCGCTAAATACAATATCTGATTCAAGTCTGAATCACAGTATCAAAGATTACAAGAAACGTATTAAACATACACCGAGGCATTATTTAAAGGGAATAGGGATAGAAAAATTTAAAAAATGTTAAGTTCTACCTCGAAAATGTAATAATGTCGATTTTTGTATAATGTTTTTTTTACTCAAAAACTTAAAATATATTATAACAAAATTGTATTACTATGAAATAAAATAATATAATAAGTACGTATCCATACATAAATGGTTGAATAGGTATAAAGATAATATATTATGTACAATTAAAAATAAGGAAATGTTATATGAAAAGACAAAACAAAAAGAGACCAAAATAAGAACTACTTGTATTTTGATGATATTTTTTTTTATGAATCCAAATATATTTACATGCAAGTTTCCGAAGAACACAACTGCCTCATAACACCCACCTTGCAGTAAGATCATCTGTTAGACTTCATCCTAAATGCTATTTTGGGTCGATCGGTTCCTCCGAGCGTTGACGACACGACCAGCCTACAGTCATCATGAGTAGATCAATGGCCATGACAGCTTTTACAAGCCTCCGCGGATGACACTAACCCAACGGCCCTGGGCCCAGTCTGCTAACACAATCGATTCATAATCGAACAGCACCCGCATAGTAACTGTCACTTTTGACAGATATTGTATGGGATATATGTCAAAAACGACAGTTAATATGTGGTTGCTGTTCGATTATGAATCGATTGTGTTGGCAGACTCGGGGCCCTGGTTGTAATTCTAAAATTTTCAAATTACAGGTATGGGTACAATGGAACACATTGCAAACCATTCGTCTACGGTGGATGTCGAGGGAACGGTAATAAATTTGAAAGTCAACAGGAATGCGAAGATAGATGCCGAGAATTGGACAATTAAGCCTTATTTTTTTAATGTATTAATAAAAACAGTTACAGGTAATTGCAAATAGCGCCATCTCGTGAATAATATATGAACACATGGCCATAAGGCTATTAATTTTTATAGAGCGTCAAGATTCCATTTTTAAACAATGAGTGGTTTTCATGTCGACGAGTACAACCTTTCTATATGTTTTCTTTGATTAGAATATTAGTTTCTAAAGTAATAAAAAACCATAAAAAGCATGCTTCAAGGATTTATATTTATTTTACATACTTTCAAAGTAGAGCCACTTTTGCCTGTGTCAAGCTTTTTTTGATAATTGGCATAAATATTGTTTTTTTTTATATTTACGCGAATACTACACATGGAAATAAAACTAATTTAACAGATTTTATCAGTGTGTCGCAGAACATCCTTATGTAATCGTAAAGTTGATGACCCGTACTCGCCTTACCATAACTGTGTGTCAATCAGCTAGTACGAGTTTATTCGTAAGCTAACTATTGAAGTACTACGACAACGTATTTGCCCAATTTGTATGAAGAATATATACAGTTTTAGACGCATCATTAAATCCCGCTACAAGAATGTTCACTACACCGATACACAGATGGCGTTAAATACGACATCAAAAAACAAAAGACGATTCTCCAATCAATCCTAAAACGCACTGTTAGAGTTTTCGCAAAACGTTACATACAGACAGACAATAACTGCCAGGGCGTAGCGGCTAGTCGCATTTCATACCACCCGCTTGGATGTAACATCTTCCCTTTTTCCGCTAAATATACGATAGAGGCGCTGTTCAACTTTCCCAGATAAAATGACAAATAAGCAGAGTATAAAGTATACGAACGGTTAGCTTACGCATAAAGTCGCATGCGAAGCTCTATAGGAACAATGAAAAATGTACAGGCATGTGACGACATTGCGAGAATTCAGCGCGTTTGAGACAGAACAAAACCCCGGCATAAAAAGAATAACGTTTAAAGTTTAAACAAAATTGAAATAAAACTATTTTTTTAAGGATTTTATCGCGTTTATTTTTCGTTTTTACGTTCCCGACGTTTCGGCTGCTTTACAGCAACCATGGTCACGGGAGGACTGAGGTGGTTGACGTCCTGGTGTCATAGTTAGAAACGGGCTACCCTCATATTTAATTGTTGATTGTGGTCCGATCTACGCAGAAAGTGCTCACAGTATCTTGAGGTCTTGCAATGGTATGCTTGGTTTTCGATTTAATAATATTAATCACTGGATCCCAAGTCGGTGGTAGCACCCAGCCATCTTCCCTATTGAAATTAGGATGTTTTTTAATTTCAATGGCCTCGCGTATCATCCTTGGTCGGAATCGGTGTTCTTTTGCGAGGATCTGTGGCTTATCAAATCTGATATAATGGCGGGTGCGATCTTGTACATGTTCACAGATTGCAGACTTCGTGGAGCGCCGGTGTTTCACGTCAGCGATGTGTTCTTTTACGCGGGTTTTTATTGCTCTTTTAGTTTGTCCTATGTAGGAGAGCCCACAATCACAATCGAGTTTGTATACCCCTGCATCTTGTAGAGGAATGTGACACTTGACAGATGGTAAGAACTGACTAATCTTCTTCGGCGGCTTGAAAAAAGTTTTGATTGAAGCGCGCTTCAAGATGTAGCCAATTTTGTCTGTGACTCCTCTGATGTATGGTAGTACAGCAGGCAGACGCTCGACTGTGGCTGGTTTCACTCGGTCACTGTGACGGCGGCGCGGGATTCGGAGCTTGTTGTCATGCAGTACTTGCTTGACATGATGGAGCTCGGCAGCCAGATGTTGCTCGTCACAGATCCCTTTGGCTCTCTGAAACAAAGATTTACCCACGGTAGCTAACTGTGTTGGATGGTGGTGAGATTCACCGTTTAAGTACCTATCTGTATGGGTCTTTTTTCTATACACGGTGTGGCCTAAGGTGTTGTTGGAATTTCGGATGACTAAGACATCTAAGAAAGCTAGAGAGTTATTGGCCTCTAACTCCATTGTAAATTTAATTTTAGAGTGTATGGAGTTGAGGTGGTCTAGGAAAGCTGTTATTTTGTTAGATGGTAATATTGTGAAAGTATCGTCTACATACCGCTTGTAGAATCTTGGGGTAACAGGTGAAGTACGAAGGGCTTTCTCCTCAAAGTCTTCCATGAATAAATCGGCGACCACGGGGGAAACAGGGGAGCCCATCGCCACACCATCTACTTGCTTGTAGAACTGTTCATTCCACAATAGATAGCCAGATGTAAGGCAATGTCTTAAGAGTTCAGCATATTCCTCCGGCATGTTGTTCTCTTCTAGCTTCTTAGAGACTATTGTGATGCAGTCTGCTACAGGTAGGCAGGTAAACAAAGACTGAACATCAAAACTAACCATTGTTTCATTGTCAGCAAGACATAGGTGTTTAATCTCACTGACAAAATGGTAAGAATCCCTTGTATGTGCTCTTGTGTGTCCTCTTAGTGGTGAGAGCACCTTTGCTACGTGCTGGGCCAGACTGTATGTTGGTGTGTCAATCTGGCTCACAATGGGACGCAGCGGGGCCTCAGGTTTGTGTATTTTGGGTAACCCATACAGCTTTGGTGGTTTAGCGCAGGAAGGTATCAGTGATTTGACGTCTAGATTCAATGCTTCGGAGTGTTTCTTTATTAGTGCGGTGGTTGTTTTTAACACATTTGTGGTTGGGTCTGTTTTGACCTTTTTGTATGCGCTTTGATCCGATAAAAGTTCGTCAATTTTTGCATTGTAATCTGACGTATCCATTATAACCGTCGCATTTCCTTTATCCGCGCGGAGAATAATTATATCTGTCCTAGTACGTAAGTTCTTCAACGCTAAATATTGCTTCTTAGGAAGATTTTGTTTCGGCACTGCACTGCGGCGTAACAAAGATGATACGTCCTGTCTTATAGCCTCTGAATCTTCCTTTAATATATTATTTTTGGCCAGACAATCCTCAACGTTGCAAATAATATCCTCATAAGGGATCCTGCGAGGTGGTACTGCGAAATTTAGGCCTTTTTTAAGAACATTAACGGTGTTTTCATCCAAAACTTTGTTTTGACAGATTGACAACTGCGCGTGAGTCATGATTGTCTGTGGTGCACGGTTGCGTTCCGTTACCATGTTTCGAAAGATTTTTGACATTTGATTTGGTATTTAATTTTTCATATTTTATTATGTGTTTATTCTTGCATTCATTGTATTTAGATGTTTCGCGCTTATTTAATGTATCTATGCATTTATTAAAATCAAATGTCGTCAAAACTGTCTTAATTTCCTTGGATGAAATCTCAATTTGCCGGCTGATGTTATGTAGATCGGAACGCGTTTGATGAATCATCGCCCGTAGTAACTTTTTACTCGCCTGGTTTAGGATCTTAGCGCTTCCTCGTATGTCCTTCTTTGCAGATATCTTGGCACACGTAGGAATGAGATGATGGTCTCGGCATCTCTTCAAGAAATTTAATTTTTAGCAATAACACATTCAATAAATACACATTATAAATAAAATAATGGATGTGACATGTAGGTATGAAAGTGGCGTGTCTGAAAAACACTTACAGTATTTGCATAAGAAAGAAATGGAATAGTGCAATAGTGTCCGAGAGCCTATGTGCTCAAGCAATTTGTGATATTTTATATACACGCCATTTTCATTTCATCATGTCACATCCATTATTTTATTTATAATGTGTAGGTATTTATTGAATGTTTTATTGCTATTCATTACTTGACATTGGCAAAATACCCGCTAAGTTGTGGGTGAGGCCATATTCATATCCATTTTATTTCATCGCATCTCAGTTCGTAAAAAAATAAGTATTTGCAAAAGAAAGATATGTCAAAATTGACAAATTTCCTTTTTAAATTCCTAAATTGTTCACAGATACGCATATTACGTGGACGCCGGCATGTGTGCCTCCTTCATCTACGGCGGTTGTCAGGGGAACGACAATCGATTCAACACCTTAGCGGAATGTAAATATATATGTTATTAGCTGCGCCCAGCAGTGTTATCCGCGATTAAAATGTATGCACGGTTCCTGTATGCTATCCCATAGGAACCGTGCATTTTCCGGGATAAAAATTAACCTATGTCATTTCCTGACCCCTAAACTAACACTACCAATACCAAACATCATGTCAATCCCTTGCTCTATGAAAAATTTAACCTAATCTATCCCACGGCAACCATACATTTTACTGGGATGAAAAGTAGCCTATGTGCTATTCCAGACTATAATCTATCTCTGTGCCAAATTTCATCAAGACCCGTTCAGCCGTTCTAGCGTGATTGTGTAACAAACATCCATCCATCCAAACTTTCACATTTATAATATTAGTGGGATTGAGAAATAAAATGCTTACCACCGCTTGAATTTATTTTATTCACAAACAATTTATGAAGGTACTTTGTTTATTATAGGTAATGTAGTAGTAACCATCAAGAAGAAATGTCTTAAATGTCTTAATTGTCCGATCATGGGCATCTTCTTTCGCATTCTCGTCGACTTCCAAAATTATTACCGTTTCCTTGACATCCACCGTAGGTGAATGCCGTGCACTGTGTTCCATTGTAAACAAACCTGTAATTTGAAAATTATTGAATTACAACCAGGGCCCCGAGTCTGCTAACACAATCGATTCGTAATCGAACAGCAACCGCATAGTAACTGTCACTTTTGACAGATATCCCATACAATATCTGTCAAAAGTGACCAGTTACTATGCGGTTGCTGTTCGATTACGAATCGATTGTGTTAGCAGACTCAGGGCCGAGGACCGTCGGACTAGTACCTAAAAGCTGTCATGACTGTATCTGGTGTTTCTTATATTCCCACTAATTACACCCACTCAAAGGTTCACCATCACACCAAGTACCATGTGCAGGCTACGCTTAACCCCCAATCCGTCCCGCCATATCATATGACTAACAGTTGACGAACTGGACTAACCGACATAGCTCAAAGAATTTCCAAGTTGAAGTGGCAGTGGGCGCACATAGCTCGCAGAACCGATGGCCGTTGGGGCAGAAAGGTTCTAGAATGGCGACCACGAATCGGAAGTCGTAGTGTAGGACAGCGCCCCACAAGGTGGACTGATGATATCACACGCGTCGCAGGTAGCCGGTGGATGCGAGTGGCGGAGGACCGTGATGTGTGGAAGTCGTTGGGGGAGGCCTGTGTCCAGCAGTGGACGTCTATCGGCTGATAGATTAGATTAGATTAGACAGTTGACAGCAGTGCCAGCTACCTCACTCCTTGTGTATATGAAACAGTGTTTACATATCTATTAAATAGATACACTACAATGACCATTGATCTACTCGTGATGACTGTCAGTAGGCTCGTCATGTCGATGAAAATAGCATTACGGTTGAAGTCTACCAAATGATCTTCTTCTTTCTTTACGAAATGAAATGCGATGAAATAAAATGGATATGAATATGGCCTCACCCGCAACTTAGCGGGTATTTTTATTGCCAGGTGGGTGTTATGAGGCAGTTTTTTTTTATTTGGCATCACCATAGATATTTTGCCAGTGTCAAGTATAATAAATATACGATTAGGCCATAGTCCACCGCACTGGCCCATTGTGGGTTGGCGGACTTCACACATCTTTCGATGGGTTCTCTCAGACATGCAGATTTCCTGCCGGATTTATATACCTATTCCCTTCAAATAATGCCTCGGTCTATGTTTAATACGTTACTTGTAATCTTTGATACCGCGATTCAGACTTGAATGGGATATTGTATTTAGCGCCATCTGCCTTCGGCTTAGCGAATTGGTTACTAGTAACCAGGTCATAGAGGTTGCTGCAGAGCTTAGTACCGACTTACCGTATAATATTGGCTCGACAAGGCCCAGTATTCTAACTATGACACCAGGACGTCAACCACCTCAGTCCTCCCGTGACCATGGTTGCTGTAAAGCAGCCGAAACGTCGGGAACGTAAAAACGAAAAATAAACGCGATAAAATCCTTAAAAAAATAGTTTTATTTCAATGTGTAGTATTCGCGTAAATATAAGAAATCAATATTTAAACAAAATTATTAATTTAAAAGTACAGACATGGACCACTTTATGAGCGCTTATATTATTAGCAAACCACGACATATTTTTTAATTCTGTTTTTTTTTTAATTTTAAACGTTAGGTATTAAGCCAAGTTTCGTCACTCTGTTTCAATTACGTACATTCGTGCACTTTACCGAACCCATAATGGTTAATATTCCACTGATATCACTCACTATAACTCGCAGGAACACTAGTCTTAGAAATTCAATTATAACTGACGCCATGACTTTTCAGTTTCCCGCCAAAAAGCCTCTGACGTACTTCTCAAATGATCGTGCACACCCCTACCACAGAAGAAATAAGCTCACAATCTGATGTGGCTCTGTGGTCACTTGGCTTAGGCCCGTGCACATCGGTAAACCGGTAAAACCGATAAAAATATAAACATATTTAGACGGCGGAACAAATGGCCACGTCGAGTAGCCCCAGATCGAACATTAGAATTACGATTACTTACCATTTTGCGAAGTCACGATATTAATGAATAAAAATAACACACTTCAAAAATAATTCATAATATTATATCTCATTCTGACTGAACGTTTGTTAGTGCACAACTTGTAGCCCGACCGTGACTAGTTAGATACTTTTTGTTAGTTCCTCCACGTTTTATACCAAAGACTTACCTTTAATTGTAATTTATTATCAATTAAAAAAACGTTTCACAAAATTAACTAGGTCCGCGATAAGAGAAAACTAATTTGACTTATCAAAAAAGGAGAATTAATTAGATTAACTAGGTTTTTAGCTAGGAAACAGTAGAGCGTCCATTACACTTGTGAGATGATTTTCAAAAGTATCGACCTAAACATAGATTATCAAGACGTATTTTGCTGTGCATCGGTAGTTCTTGTGACATCTCAACATTTCAAAGTGTTCATTCTGAATACTTTACTGTTGGGCTTGATTGTGACGAAATTTACTATATTTTTGCATTGTTTTTGTAATTATTTTGTTTCAGATTCTAGTGTATGTAATTTGCCGTTGAATACTGGGCCTTGTCGAGCCAATATTATACGGTAAGTCGGTACTAAGCTCTGCAGCAACCTCTATGACCTGGTTACTAGTAACCAATTCGCTAAGCCGAAGGCAGATGGCGCTAAATACAATATCCCATTCAAGTCTGAATCGCGGTATCAAAGATTACAAGTAACGTATTAAACATAGACCGAGGCATTATTTGAAGGGAATAGGTATATAAATCCGGCAGGAAATCTGCATGTCTGAGAGAACCCATCGAAAGATGTGTGAAGTCCGCCAACCCACAATGGGCCAGTGCGGTGGACTATGGCCTAATCGTATATTTATTATACTTGACACTGGCAAAATATCTATGGTGATGCCAAATAAAAAAAAACTGCCTCATAACACCCACCTGGCAATAAAAATACCCGCTAAGTTGCGGGTGAGGCCATATTCATATCCATTTTATTTCATCGCATTTCATTTCGTAAAGAAAGAAGAAGATCATTTGGTAGACTTCAACCGTAATGCTATTTTCATCGACATGACGAGCCTACTGACAGTCATCACGAGTAGATCAATGGTCATTGTAGTGTATCTATTTAATAGATATGTAAACACTGTTTCATATACACAAGGAGTGAGGTAGCTGGCACTGCTGTCAACTGTCTAATCTAATCTAATCTATCAGCCGATAGACGTCCACTGCTGGACACAGGCCTCCCCCAACGACTTCCACACATCACGGTCCTCCGCCACTCGCATCCACCGGCTACCTGCGACGCGTGTGATATCATCAGTCCACCTTGTGGGGCGCTGTCCTACACTACGACTTCCGATTCGTGGTCGCCATTCTAGAACCTTTCTGCCCCAACGGCCATCGGTTCTGCGAGCTATGTGCGCCCACTGCCACTTCAACTTGGAAATTCTTTGAGCTATGTCGGTTAGTCCAGTTCGTCAACTGTTAGTCATATGATATGGCGGGACGGATTGGGGGTTAAGCGTAGCCTGCACATGGTACTTGGTGTGATGGTGAACCTTTGAGTGGGTGTAATTAGTGGGAATATAAGAAACACCAGATACAGTCATGACAGCTTTTAGGTACTAGTCCGACGGTCCTCGGCCCTGAGTCTGCTAACACAATCGATTCGTAATCGAACAGCAACCGCATAGTAACTGGTCACTTTTGACAGATATTGTATGGGATATCTGTCAAAAGTGACAGTTACTATGCGGTTGCTGTTCGATTACGAATCGATTGTGTTAGCAGACTCGGGGCCCTGGTTGTAATTCAATAATTTTCAAATTACAGGTTTGTTTACAATGGAACACAGTGCACGGCATTCACCTACGGTGGATGTCAAGGAAACGGTAATAATTTTGGAAGTCGACGAGAATGCGAAAGAAGATGCCCATGATCGGACAATTAAGACATTTAAGACATTTCTTCTTGATGGTTACTACTACATTACCTATAATAAACAAAGTACCTTCATAAATTGTTTGTGAATAAAATAAATTCAAGCGGTGGTAAGCATTTTATTTCTCAATCCCACTAATATTATAAATGTGAAAGTTTGGATGGATGGATGTTTGTTACACAATCACGCTAGAACGGCTGAACGGGTCTTGATGAAATTTGGCACAGAGATAGATTATAGTCTGGAATAGCACATAGGCTACTTTTCATCCCAGTAAAATGTATGGTTGCCGTGGGATAGATTAGGTTAAATTTTTCATAGAGCAAGGGATTGACATGATGTTTGGTATTGGTAGTGTTAGTTTAGGGGTCAGGAAATGACATAGGTTAATTTTTATCCCGGAAAATGCACGGTTCCTATGGGATAGCATACAGGAACCGTGCATACATTTTAATCGCGGATAACACTGCTGGGCGCAGCTAATAACATATATATTTACATTCCGCTAAGGTGTTGAATCGATTGTCGTTCCCCTGACAACCGCCGTAGATGAAGGAGGCACACATGCCGGCGTCCACGTAATATGCGTATCTGTGAACAATTTAGGAATTTAAAAAGGAAATTTGTCAATTTTGACATATCTTTCTTTTGCAAATACTTATTTTTTTACGAACTGAGATGCGATGAAATAAAATGGATATGAATATGGCCTCACCCACAACTTAGCGGGTATTTTGCCAATGTCAAGTAATGAATAGCAATAAAACATTCAATAAATACCTACACATTATAAATAAAATAATGGATGTGACATGATGAAATGAAAATGGCGTGTATATAAAATATCACAAATTGCTTGAGCACATAGGCTCTCGGACACTATTGCACTATTCCATTTCTTTCTTATGCAAATACTGTAAGTGTTTTTCAGACACGCCACTTTCATACCTACATGTCACATCCATTATTTTATTTATAATGTGTATTTATTGAATGTGTTATTGCTAAAAATTACTTGACATTGGCATAATGCCCGCTATGTTGTGGGTGAGGCTACATTCGCATTTCATTTTGTAATGAAAGAAGAAACAAGAAGAATGTTTCTTAAGTTTTTTTTTCCCTAATGGCCTTTTTCCATTGAGTCCGGCTGAACAAACACGGACGGAATATTTTTTTTATAGAATGCACGTTTGGTTAAGACATCTTTGCATTTACTCCGTGAATCGGTCGGTTGGATACGATTGAATCACTTGGTAATTAAATTTATTAATTTATGCTTACTTCCAATTGATTCCGGGGCAAAGCCCCCTTTCAACTGGCAATATGCATCTAGGATCTGTAAAAAAGATAAAAATGTGCATAGAAAATAAATATATCACAAACAAACGTCACACAAAGCTTGCCACTTCCGAGACTTGAACCCAGGACCCTCAGCACCGAAAGCAATCTCACTAGCAACTGTGCCAGTCGGTACGTCTCAGTTTTCTTATATTTTTTTTGTAAAAAAAATAGTGATTAATCATAAGGTACAAGTATCTGTGTAATATAAAACAAGTTTATACAATATAAGCATAAATTTAAAAAAAAATACCTCTAGCCTCAGTGACTACAAAAGCAAAAAACAAAACAACAATCATATAAAAGACTTTCATTGTTAATCAATAATAATACACGTTTGTATCTTCCGTTAAATTTATGGTGACTGAATGAGGAATATATAAATTTTATTTATTTATAAACGATTCTTCGAAGGTTTTAAGAGCAGGGCTGTATTCGATGATTGAACGCGATCTACAAGTTGTGAACTGTTAAGGTGGAAGCTCAGGGTCAGGGCGCGAAATTCAAAATGTCAATGGTTTTTATTTTTTTAAGAAAAATTTGGTCATGTTTACGATGTAATTTAGTGTTTTGCGATATTAGCATACTGTATTGGATGTCTCGATGTATTAAGTTTGCTTAAAAATGTACCTAATCCGATACAATACCATAAGGTTTGTAAAAACCGCTACTTTTACTAACTTTATGGTGTTGTATCGCTTTAGGTACTTTTTTAAGCAAACTTAATACATCGAGACATCCAATGACATTTTGAATTACGCGCCCTGACCCTGAGTTTCCCCCTTAAAAAGATAATATGTTTGGAATTTAGAGAGGTGTCAGAAAAAGATACGGACTGCAGAAAAGTATAAACTGTAATAGCGCCAACTTATTGTGACTGAAAATAAATAGCGTATAGTAGCAGCGGTGTTATCCTTAGTCGTCCTGCAACGGGCCGCCAGTTATATATTATTAAGTATAATTATGTTAACTCCGTTCCTGTTTTTAATAAAATACCCAGTCCATATCGGCAAGGTACCTATATAGCCTAGCTTTTGACCCGATCTTACCAGGAGTTATGGACAAACAGATAACAATTTTATCTTCTTGCAGTTTGTCCTGTAAAGGGTAGGTCTACAACTTACAGATGCGTCAAAGTAGCGTAGGTTCAAAGCTTAGTATAGACTATGTTTAATTTATACGTAAGCTAACCGTATACTTCATAGTCTACCGTATTTGGACATTTCGTATGGAGAATTGAAAGTTTTGCACGGTTCCTGTATGCTATCCCATAGGAACCGTCCATTTTTCGGAGATAAAAATTAGCTTATGTCTTTTTCTGACCCCAAAACTACCACTACCTATGCACAAAATCATGCCGATCCCTTGCTCTATGAAAAATTAAAACAAATAGCTATCCCACGGGAACCATACATTTTACCGGGATAAAAAGTAGCCTACGTGCTATTCCAGACTATAATCTCTGTGCCAAATTTCATCCAGATCCGTGCATCTGTTCTGGCGTGATTGAGTAACAAACATCTATCCATCCATCCATCTAAACTTTCACATTTATAATATTAGTGGGATATAAGTAGGTTCCGTGAATTAAATAAACTCAATCAGTCGGTAGGTATATTTATTACCAAATTTAACATAAAGATTGGCATTCTTCTAAGCTGTTGAAGCGATTGTCGTTCCCCTGACAGCCGCCATAGACGAAGGAGGTACACGCGTTTGAGCCCACGTCGAAAGCGAATCTGTAAACAGTTTAGGTATTAGAGAACCCCTCGGAAGACGTGTGAAGTCCGCCAACCCGCACTGGGCCAGCGTGGTGCACTATGGCCTAATACCATTTAACGGAAAAGGGAAGATTTTCCAACCAGGCGGGTAGTATGGCTGGCGGGGCGGCCGCTATGCCCCGACGGTTATTGTCGGGATCTCGTATATATGTTACGTGCTCCGAAAACTCTTATAGCGCGATTCAGGATTGTGTTGAGAATTGTCTATTGTTCTGAATGCGTCTGCAGCGCCGTCTGTGTAGCTTCTGGCGATGTTGAAGTGGTCGCTACAGTCTCTCGCATTGACGGGAGGCCCTTGCCCAACAGTGGGAAATTAAAAAGGCTGGTATTATTAAATCGTCTAACCGATTAGTATAGTTGTTAGTGACCCTGCTTTTTGCACCGTGGGGCCTGGATTCGAATCCCGGCAGCGGCAAACTTTGTGTCGTATGCACGAACGTTTATACCCGCGTCATGGATGTTAAATATCTATATAAGTATAATATATGATCTAGGTCATCATATTTATATGATCATATCTATAATCAAATATGTCCATCGATCATCATGGTATAGATATTTGATGATGTGATTATTCTTTGTAGTAAAGCTTGCATTATGGGAACCATACAATAGATGAGAGGGCCAGCCTCGTAACAACCAGACCAACGAATTTTTTTTTGACATTTGCCTCACACGAGAACCGAACCCACACCCACCCGGTGAGCCGGTCTTAGTAACTTATTAATTAATTTAACACTTATGCTTACTTCTCTATGTTCCCGAAGCAAAGCCCACTTTCAATTGGTAGTATGCATCTTGGATCTGTAACAAAATAAAAAAATTAATATCGCCCGACGAACACAGAGACTGTATTGGTCCCAAACTAAGCAACGCTTGTGTTATGAGTACCGTACAATGGACTGGGACGATCCCAGCATATTATATTTTTAGGATAGATAATAAAAATACCTAACTCGGGTACAAATATTTATTATCATCACACAAAGTTTCCGCTACCAGGATTCGAAGCTGCTTTACAGCAAGCATGGTCACGGGATCCACCGACTTAGGATCCAGTAATTAATATAATTAAATACAAAACCAAGCGCACCATTGCAAGACCTCAAGACACTGAGCACTTTCTGCGTAGAACGGACCGCAAGCAACAACTAAATATGAGGGTACCCCAGATCTAACTATGACACTAGGACGTCAAACACCTCAGACCTCCCGTGACCGTGGTTGCTGTAAAGCAGCTGAAACGTCGGGAACGTAATAACATAATATACACGCGATAAAATATGTTAAAATTTGTTTTATTTTTATTTAGTGTTCGTGTTAATAAAAGAATAAATATACTTATTTTATAAAAAATAAGTATGAATAAATAATAATAATTACCTCTGGCTTCAGTGATCACAAAAGCAAGGAACAGAATAAAAGTCATGTAAAAGATCTTCATGTTTAAACAATAATTACGCATTAGTATCGTCCGATCAAGTTACAATAACTAAATGAGAAATACATTTTTTCTTGTATTTATACACTGTTTGTCACTGTGAATGTTTTTAATTATACACAGAGCCGTATTCGACGATTAATCCTATTGTCGAAATTGTGGGCCGTTGGGTATAATAAACTTAATAATATATACAGGACTGATATTTTACTAGCTGCGCCCCGCGGTGTTGACCGCCATTAAAAAGTATGTCCTTTTCCTATATGGCCTTTTGCAAATGCACGGTTCCTGTATGATATCCCATTGGAACCGTGCATTTTTCTGGGACAAAAATTTGCCTATGTCATTTTCTGACCCCTAAACTACCACTATACCTATGCAAAACATCATGTCGATCATTTGCTCTATGAAAATTTCAAACAAAGCTATCCCACAGGAACCATACATTTTACCGGGATAAAAAGTAGCATATGTGCTACTCCGGACTATAATCTATCTCTGTGCCAAATTTCATCCAGATCCATTCAGCCGTTCTGGCGTGATTTAGTAACAAACATCCATCCATCCAAACTTTCACACTTATAATAGTGGGATTACTTATATTTACATCGGATTTACAGGGAGCTCTCGAAGCGTCTAGTGGAGACATCTGGTGACCAGAACGCTGGCACACATTTTGGCCAACACATAAGCATTGCCATTCAACATGGCAATACTGCCAGTGTTTTGGACACCCGGCCGGCCGGTGGTGGTGGGAATTTGTTGAGTGCATTCTGATACCCGCTTAATTTTAATCGTAATATATTTTTAATTTATTATATCTTATTTATATAACACAATAAACGAATATTTTAATTTTACATTTATCGCTCCGTATATAGTTACTTTTAAACCGTATGAATTTGAGACCAAGGTTTATGGGAATTATAGGGTCTAAGCGCTAATGTAAAAAAAGATCTTTTTAAAAGAGCAAGCATGGAGGTTTTTGCTTGTTGCTCTCCACAGTAACGGCATTCCGAACAGATGGTAAAGTTGTAGCTTAACCCGCACAAGCCGTACAATTTGCCATACGTCGAGTCTAAATACGTAAACTATATAGTTAGCTTACGAATAATCGCGCACAAGTCGTTCTGCAGTTATACATAGTTGTACATGTTGTGTGAATAAATACTTATTATATGTTTTTTAAATGTTGAATCCGCCCCTGATTTAAATAAGAGGTCAAATTGTATCGGCAAGTAATAATGATAGCATTTGACCCAACTTACCAAGTATTGTTGACAATGAAATAACAGTTTTATTGTGTCTCTACATTTTACCCGATAAGCGCAATTGGTAGCGATCCTGCCTTCTGCGCTGAACGCCCCGGGTTCGGATTCTGGTAGAGCCATAATATTGTGTGATGAGCATGATTTTTTTACCGAGTTATGGATGTTTAATATCTATACTCTAACGAAAACTGATACCATGGATTTAACCCATGATTCTGGACCCCCTAGAGTTGTATTTTTTTAGTGTATAATACTTATTATCTAGATATTAAACATCCGTGACTCGGGTACAAACATTCGTGCTCATCACACTAAATAAAACTAATCTTAAGGATTTTATCGCGGTTTATTTTTTATTTTACGTTCCCCGCGACCGCGTAAACCGCGATAAAATCCTTAAGATTAGTTTTATTTCAATGTGTAGTATTCGCGTAAATATAAGAAATCAATATCATCACACTAAGTTTACATCTGTCAAGATTGAAACCGACCGACTAGTAGTGACCCTGCCTCCTGCGTTGAGGGTCCCGGGTTCCAATCCTGGTAGGGAATAAACTTTGTGGTATGAGCATGAATGTTTGTACCCGAGTCATGGATGTTTAATATGCATATAAGTATTATATACTGGGTTCGCTCCCAGTCCATTGTACGGTGCCCATTATACAAGCGTTGCTTAGTTTGGGACCGTATAGTTAGTGTGTTCGTCTGGCGATATTATTATTATATCTGCATGTTTAATTAAATCTGACTGGTTTTCGAAAGACGTGTGAAGTCCACCAACCCGCAGCGGTCCAGCGTGGTGGACTATGGCCTAAATCGCCGAGGGGGATTCTAAATATGAGGGTACCCCTGTTCTAACAATGACACCAGGACGTCAACCACCTCAGTCCTCCCGTGACCATGGTTGCTGTAAAGCAACCGAAACGTCGGGATCGTAAAAACATAAAATAAACGCAATACAATCTGTAAAATAAGTTTTATTGCAACGACATTTGAAATTTAGTTTTTGGTTCGCATAATGATATGGGAAGCGCTGAAGTAGTGCAGGATTAAATTTTATACCCGTTCTGAATCACGCGTTATATGAGAATCATTGGTAGGCATGCTAATGCCACACTCAAGTGTATACCCTTCAAACTATACCAGGACTGTAGTCCTCGAGTAATCTATACAAATAAATAAAATTGGAGTGTCTGTTTGTAATATGAAAATAACCGCTTTTTACTAAGTGCATTTGGATGTATACACGGTACATATACCAAAACAACATGTTTTAAAATTTTTGTCTATCTTTCTGATGGTTTCGGCTAATCTCTGAAATGGCTGATAGCTGATGTAACAAGGAGTAACTTAGGCTACTTTTATTTTAGAAAAACTTTTTTGTTAAATACCACGCGGACGAAGTCGCGGGTAACAGCTAGTCATTTATATTATAATACTTATAAAAAATGAATACACTGCGAGCCATTTATTTACTGACGCATTTTTATATCATGTAACATTCTAGACTTGTCTACACTTGCGATTTTAGTTCGTGCAGTCAAAATCGCAACGTGCGATTAGTCTGGGACCGGACAAAATATCGCCAGACTAACACATAATCATACGATTTGAAGCTATAAGTGTTAGAGAAATACTATGATAATGATCAATCACATCGTTTATTAGTATTTCTTTATGTTCGGGAGCGCCATCTCTTCGGGACAAAGAGTAGTCCATAGAGCACGAAACATAGAGCAACCTAGAGTTACTAATCTATACTCTATACATATAAATAAAATTGGAGTGTCTGTTTGTAATATTAAAATAACCGCTTTTTACTAAATGCATTTGGATGTATACACGGTACCTGTACCAAAACAACATTTTTTACAATTTTTGTCTGTCTGTCTGTCTGTCAGTCTGTCCGTCTGTCTGTCTGTCTGTCTGTTGGTTCCGGCTAATCTCTGAAATGGCTGGACCGATTTTGACGGGACTTTCACTGGCAGATAGCTGATGTAACAAGGAGTAACTTAGGCTACTTTCATTTTAGAAAAAAAAATAGGATCTCACGAAAAAAAATTAAAACCAATGTTGCAGCGCAGCGCCTGATTAAGTTTGATAGCAACAACCTGCAATGCGTCCCGCGGCGCGGGCTCAGAATGGGCGAGCAGGCTGTTGTCAACGGTTGTCTTTGTTAAATACCACGCGGACGAAGTCGCGGGCAACAGCTAGTATAGAAAATATAAAAATATGCTCTGATATCTAACAATAACGTCTTCTAAACGGTCTGCTCAATCGCCCAATACAGAGACTTGGAGCAGTAAGAAAAAAGCTATTTTAAATATGTTATTTTATAATTATTATATGTTAGTTGCTGTCAAGCAATAATAACTTGACAGGTAAGTAAGTGTACTTAGGCGGGAACTAGAACGTCATATAGTACTGCGCACAAGGGTTTTGCTTTGCGCAGTAGGTACTATATGACGTTTGATAAAGTTATAAAACGTCTATAAATTCGGGGGTGAATCTTTTCGGGCCAGCGTGTGGATGGCTCAATAGTCGCAAGTGTGCGTCGCGTCTTATATATACAAGTATATCTTCGCACGCACGACACATTACGTGCGTCTGTCAGCGCATTGAGTGGGAAGCGTGAAAATTCACGCCCCACCCGCCTGTTCTGAGTTTTTTTTTAATTACTACCCCACCGAGCTATTGTCGCACAACCCTAGTGGCGGGGGAATCTAGCGATAGGGGTGTGCTGTTGATTAGAAACTAGGCAAGTATGCTCCATCGTAGATCTCATCGTCACTTACCATCAGGTGAGATCGAGATCAAATACTTGCCTATAAAGTAATAAAAAAAAATAAAAAAAAGTAATATTTCCCGTCTATACTTACTGTGATTTGATGGAGCAAATTAACGGTCTCCGAAACTACAATAATTAGTGGGATTTTCAGTCAGCAATAGAGCAGCCGTTCGTTTTCTTAATAAATATGTTGCCACCATCTAAGGTATTTTGCCAGTGTCGCGTCTGTACTGCGAAGGATAACAGAAAAATATTTTTTTTAAATGGATGTAATATAATTTAATTGTTCGTTTTGACAGCCCTATGTTATATTATATCGAACTGAGGGTTCGTCAAAGAGCAGGCACCAGTACTACGTTAATAAAAATATGCGTAGCAACCCTATTCATAGTTTGCGCACTGAAACTTGAGACTAGCTCGGTATTGATAGCACCGACCCCTAGTTAGGCCGTAGATAATGTATAAAACTTTTATATAAGGCGTAACAATAATAGTGTAAAATATTGTAACACAGCCAACAGTAGGTTATAAATATAACCTCCCCAAAGACATTAATCAAATTATTAGACATTTAAAAATGACACCCTGTATTTTAGCACGGCCAAACGCTACTGGTTCGCCGTGTTTAAAAAAAAAAAAATACACAATTATTGTATACATGAACGTGATCCATACAACTTACTGATTCATCTGTTAAAATATTTGACAGTATTTTTGTTACGACTTATATAAGGTTAAACTTATAAATGTAATATATGTATATTAGCTTTTGACAAAAATGTTTACATAGCCAGTAATTAAACAACATTTGCAATTTAGAAAAAAAAAGACAACATACTGTGATATTACAATATCCAATAATATCGCTAATAAAAATCAAGTTCTGTTCATATACTGGGTATAAATATTTACTGGGTTCGCCCCCAGTCCATTGTACGGTACCCGTAATACAAGCGTTGCTTAGTGTGGGACCGTATAGTTGGTGTGCTCGTCTGCCAATATTATTGTCATATTAATTTTAGTTTTACGCAAGTATATACCGAACTATGAATACAGCTTATCCGTACAACGCTTGTTTGTTGGCTAAATATTAATTGGTGCAACAGTAATTTGTAAGTGGTCTCTCATTGCTATATTCTCGTTGAACAACTTAATGACATACGGGAATAGCAAATATAGTTTTTTTTTTTACGAAATGAAATGCGATGAAATAAAATGGATATGCAAATGGCCTCACCCACAACTTAGCGGGTATTTTGCCAATGTCAAGTAATTAATAGCGATAACACATTCAATAAATATACATTATATATAAAATAATGGATGTGACATGATGATATGAAAATGGCGTCCCTCGTAGGACAATTTGTCAGCAAATATAGTTATTATTTGTATGACAATATGTACTGACGTGGAATGAAAAGGTTCGTCTACCCATAGACTATACATATAAACTGGCGAAGCGTATGATATCATCGGTCCACCTTGTGGGGGGGGCATCCTACCCTACGTCTTCCAGATCGTGGTCGCCATTCTAGAACCTTTCTGCCCCAACGGCCATCGTTTCTTCGAGCTACGCGATGGCATTTATAGATATACCCTCCAAATTTATAGACGTTACATAACTTTATCAAACGTCATATAGTACTACGCAAAGAAAAACTTTTGTGCGCATTACTATATGACGTTTGATAAAGTTATATAACTTTTATAAATTTCGGTGTATATATTAAAAAAAAGAAAGATTCAACAAAATATTCATATTTTATAATACCTACCCAGCTTTCAAAAATGGCCAGTGCTACTCGAGAGGGACGCGCGAAGTATTAATTTATACTTGGAAACATTTTTTTTGAAGTGGGCAACACTCGAACGCGGTATTGCCTCGTTGAGGCACAAGATGGCGGTCTGGGAAGATGGAAATATGAATAATACGTAATATTTACAGGACCGAGGACCGAGAATGTATATTTATTGAGAAGTAGGTAAATATACTTTGGATACGGCAGAGTAGTATTACAACGATATTTTTGCTAGTTTGTTTTAAAATCAAATGATCTTCATTCATAAGTTGAAAGACAATGCTCGTTAAATCTGCTAGTTAAATTCGTATACAACCGGGTCAGTAGTTGTGGCGAAACTAGCATTCAAAGAAACTAAGTAGTCAAGAATATACAAGCTACTGTCTTGCATTAGGATGAAAAATGGAAATTTTGAAATAGCTTTAACATACTTATGCGGTTTAAAATTTTTTAACACATAAAACCAGGTACCAACAATACCACATCCAAAAAATTAGAGAATTCCTAACATGACTCTTTGAAGGAAAACCTCGAAACATATTTTTTGTCAACAACTCTTTATATTTTTTTAATGTCTATGAAGAAGGAAACCTTATGAAAGGCTCAGATAAGATCTCACTGGCTGGAGAGTGCTTCACAGGACCATTTGAAAAAAGAAACTGTTCGTCTAATGAAATTTGATTTTGGAACGCAACATTTAGTTCTTGTCATCGGATTGTTTTTCTCGTCGTCTTGTTTTTTTTAAAGTCTATTCCAATCATCATACTATTAAATATTCTTATGATTTAACAATCTCTTTTTGCTAATGATTATAACTTTCCGATTGACGGAGCTATGGTGAGGATATTTCCATGTCAGAGAGAACTAAATCAGTTTTCGGAAGAAATGTGAATTTCGCCAACACGTGCCAGGTTGTTAAAATTACTCAGACTCATGATCAGACTCGGACTCATGATCAGACTCGGACTCATGATCTGAGTCAAGTTTGAGTAAATAAGAAGGAAGGAACCTAAAAACTAAAAATATTAAGTATTTATAAACACATTTTTTGCATATTCTCCATATAGAAAATATATTTTAAAATTCTATTAAGAACCCCATTAAGACCTCCAATATAATAGCAGCCCCTATACCATAGAGGCGTTGAACCATAGAGCAAATCTATTGTCTATGAATATTAATAACCGGTATTGTTTTCAGCCTAGCCACACCACAATAGCCGGAGTAATACTACTTTTTAAAAGTTAGCAAACGCATTGTACCGCATAATTTATTTGATGGTTAATATTTTCCAGCCTGCCGATCCAAACATAGATATCATTATTATAATACTAAACTTGATTTACAATAAAAAATCTTAACAAATTTTTGGTCTGATTTGAAGCGCCTCTGCGAGCGTCTCCGGAACTAAATTTGATATTGAATGCAAATGGCTGTCGTGTTGATTGGAACGTATCTGTATTTAACAGGAGGTGTATTCATGTGATAAAACACAGAATACATTTCTTGTATACAAAGTTATGAAATATGTGTTATTGTTATGATATAAGGTAATTCATTGTATTGTTTTTTTTGTTGAGATATATGTCAAATCTCTATCAGTAGTTCTGTGGTCGCTCACCACCCGCTATCACTACGATCAGCGCCAAAATGGCGAAAATCAAATAGGCAAAGCGACGATGTCTATCGCTAGTCCAGTAATAGTTACAGGTCAGTGCATCCAGACTTGTACTTCAGTGTAAGTCAAATCGTTTATTTCGTATAGGCCTAGGGGGCACTTACAAATTGTCATTACATTTTTTTCTTAACTCTACAACCGGATCGGAACGCGACCTCAACTGAGAAGATCCGGCAAGAGACTCAGCGGGCTTGTCTTTTTTTTTTTAATTCATTATTTTGACAAAATAAAATAAAAAAAGTAAGCTCCAGTGTGTTGCCATGCGAGGCGCACGCACGCTACACTTTAACATTATAGATATTGATATTTAAGCGATCAGTCCCAGGCTGCTTTATCATCCAAATAATCCAAGATCCTTTTTTTTTTTTTTTTTTTTTGTTGACGGGGGGGAAATCTTCGATAGATACCAGGCCTCTGTGTGGGAGAGGGCCGGGTTATGTGGGATTCTTACCCACTAAAACCCCCCCGGTGGCCGCCTTCGACACATGTTGGAGGGGCTCCGGGATCTCCAAACGGAACGCACCGGTGCCCCTCTTGTGCCTCGCCCCCTTATGGGGGCCCGTCTCGGGGGAGCAGATGTTTGCTCCCCCTGCGCCCTCGCTGCGCACGGCGGCGGGGAGCCACGCCCGCCGCCGTCCTCCTCAGGAGTCGTCATCGTCACCGGACGTCCAGGGCCCACACCCCAGTCGTCCTCGACCCCGAGGGTAGCCCGTTATTTAAGGCCCTGGGCATCAGGGCATCAATCCAAGATCCTGTAATAACCCTTACGACATAGATTACTTTTCACAGTTGTTTTAAACTTATTAATGGGCAAATCTCGGATTCCTTTGGGAAGTTTATTATAGAAGCGTCAGTGTGTCAGCGTGTAGAACTGTCAGTTCAGTCACAAGCTCACACTCACGTTAGTTCATATTCACCCCGCTAGAGGCGCTACCGTAGCTCGGTCTTCAACACCATATTTAGTAAAAGAACGTTTGCCAATGGTATATCTGTTCTGTGGTTTTAATTGACGATACGTAACTGGGGTTACGGTACTATGCGGTGGTGTGGTCTAATTTAACTGCAAAATTACGCGTTACCCTAGCGAGCGCGATCAAAGGGGATGAACAGAGCAACACTGGTATAGACATGACGTTAAAAAATTGTAAATACTGGCCTAATTTTTTTATAATTAAATTCATCAGCAAGAATGCGAAGGCCAAAGTAAAATAAAGCTAAGATGTTAGACATGAAATAATAAGAACATTACAACGTTAGTAAGTGAGACATAGATGTTTAATATTTTGTTAAATATTTTGGGGTCGAGTCACCTTCGTCCGTAGGAGAATTAAGTACCCTCGAGATACCCTACACGTGACCCTGGGTGGTGCCAACCAGGTGACAACTCTACTGGTGGTAGGCTTCGGCCGTGGTTAGTCACCACCCACTGAACAAAGCCATGTCGCCAAACGGCCCAGCCGTGTTCCGGCATGATGTTCGGTGTTGCCGTTCATGGATTGCGGGTCAGATCAGCTGCGCTGCATGTGCCTAGTGAATGTAGCGTCTTGATCTACTGCCGCCTTCCTATCTAGGCAAGTATGCTCCATCGTAGATCTCATCATCACTTACCATCAGGTGAGATCGAGATCAAATTCTTGCCTATAATGTAATAAAAAAAAAAAAAAAAAGTATATAAGCACGCTGCGCCCCGCGGTGTTACTCTCGATTAAAAAGTTAAGTTTTAAATAACACGGTTCCTGTATGCTACCCCATAGGAACCGTGCATTTTTTCGGGATAAAAATTAGCCTATGTCATTTTCTGACCCCTAAAACAACACTGAAAAATTAAAACAAATCTATCCCACGGGAACCATACATTTTACCGGGATAAATAGAAGCCTATGTGATATTCCAGACTATAATCTATCTCTGTGCCAAATTTCATCCCGATCCGTTCAGCCGTTCTGGCGTGATTGAGTCACAAACATCCATCCAAACTTTCACATTTATAATATTAGTGGGATTAGTTGAATTTTCATATTCTAAGTGTGCGAATTTTCAGTGTTGCCTGGTCTATTCGTCCTATGCCCTCGGCCTAAGGTCTTCGTCCTATGAAGGGTCTGCGTGCGCTAGTAATAGGTGTTTAGCGGTGCGCGAGCCGGCATAATGCGCTCTCATCCCGGCAGGCAGGCAGATGACGCCGCATGCCCCAGATACACTGAAAATTGCTGAAAAATAGAATGCTGTAAGCCTAACCACCAACACGGTTTGAATACCTACATCCTATAATGAAAGTAAAAACGATATACGATACGATAGCTTTCAGGATTTTCATATTGTAGGTATTTAGTGCCAATGTTATTAGGGTCACTATTGTCATTGTATTGGTCACAATCCCCTCATTACAAGACTTTTTTAAAGTCCTGTTACTCAATGTATTTGTAATAATTTAGTTTTCATTCCGGACTAAATTTGTAGAGAAACTAAATTTAATTAAAATATAGTATCGGGTAACTAAACTATCTACTATTAGTAGCAAACAATGATTATCATAATATACATATTATATTTCTTAATAACATGTAAAACTCAAAAGCCTATTATCCAAATCAAAGTTGATGAATAAAAAAATATCTTCCGCATGCCCATAGTGAATAGACAAGAAAAAAGAGTTGCAACATTTTCTTATTGTGAGCGAGGCAAAGGCAACCGCATTCCGCCTCCATCCACTCATCATAAACCATGTAAAAATAATATATATACAGAGAACACACGGTGCCGAGAGCACTTGCAAATATAAAGTCATTGAAGGCATACTGAAGGCGGAAAAAATGCTCTTTTACCATAGAAATGCGTAAAAGCGCTTTAAGTTTGCGTATAATGTGCAAAGCTTGAATTATACACGTACGAATTCGTTCTTGTTTTGCTTAGGTTGGCATAACAAGAGTTTATGCCTAGTTTTTGGGCGGGAAGTTGAACGGTGAAGTTGTCAATTTTGTTTCTTCTTTTTTCTTTACGAAATGAAATGCGATGAAATAAAATGGATATGAATATTATGGCCTCACCCACAACTTAGCGGGTATTTTGCCAATGTCAAGTAATTAATAGCAATAACACATTCAATAAATACACATTATAAATAAAATAATGGATGTGACACGATGAAATGAAAATGGCGTCCTCCCAATTTTGTTCAATTTTCTGAAAATATGTTTCTTTGATGTATCTATTTTCGCGTCTATACTGACAATTTGGCTTGGACTTTGACAAGACGACGTGCATAGGCCATCTTCGAGCGGTCTTACTTCTATTGAAGATGTTTAATATGGCAACACTGATCGGGCTTTGCATATTATTATACCATGCGCATAATTATTTAATATTTGAACGCTGGACTCCTTACAATCGTCCGAGCCAAACAATTAATAATTAAATACCTCATTGAGACAGAGGGGACTCGCCCCAGTCCAGCTGTTTACAAATCTGGGACAAACACAGGCCAGGGGTCAGATATAGACCTACTTGACATAAGTGGCCATTTTGTTTCGCATAAAAAATGCTTTGGTCATTCCTTTTGAATTCGCTTCTGATTTTGATCTACGGCTCGGCCCCTATTTCAGTATATATATATAATAACTAGCTGCGCCTCGCGGTGTTACCCGCGATTAAAAAGTATATCTTTTTCTGTACCCCTGTGCATTTTTCCGGAATAAAATGTCATTTTCTGATCCCTACACTACCACTACCTATGCAAAAAATCATATCGATCCTTTGCTCTATGAAAAATTAAAACAAATCTATCCCACGACATGATTTTTTGCATAGGTGGTGGTAGTTTAGGGGTCAGGAAATGACATAGGCTAATTTTTATGCCGAAAAAATGCACGGTTCCTATGGGATAGCATACAGGAACCGTGCATTTGCAAAAGGACATAGAGGAAAAGGACATACTTTTTAATCGCGGGTAACATCGCGGGGCGCAGCTAGTACTCTTACATAGAGGTATTTACATATATATATATTTATACTTAGTTTCTATGATATTCGTTTAAATACAATTTGAATATAAATGGTTTATATATGGATGATTTTACCTTATATTGTATCCTGAGATGGGGCCATTAGAAAAGCGTTTATAAATACGTTCGAGTTTAATTTATGGACCACGATGGGATATTGTTATACGTCATAGTCATTCAGCTGCTAATAATAATAATATCGCCAGACGAACTCACCACTATACGGTCCCACACTAAGCAACGCTTGTATTATGGGTGCCGTACAATGGACTGACGGCGAACTCAGTATATAATACTTATATAGATATTAAAAAAAGGCAGTGATAGCCAAGTTGGTATATCGCAGGATCAGCCACCGGTTCGCAACTCTGAGATTTCTGGATTTCATGTGCGAATCTCATTTTCAACCATGATTATCACTTTCTAAACGGTGATGGAAACATCGCGAGGAAACCTGCATGTCTGAGAGAACCCCTCGTAAGACGAGTGAAGTCCGCCAACCCGCACTCACCATCACATCGCATTTTGCCGTTGTAAGGTTATATTTTCGATCGTTGTCTTAAAGTATAGTATCACTGATTATGATAATTATGTCGTTCGCGATGATGGTGATGATCAAATTAATCCCTTAACTCGATTGGTAAAGCTGTGGATGCTTCGCTGAAAATTTGCCGGACATCTTGAGAAATTGATCGCTTATTCCGAGGCCCAACGGATATGTCGCGATTCATCCCGAAAAATAAGACGGCGTAGGAATCTTCAGAAATGCTTTTTGTTTGAATTCTTGAGTTATTTTTTACGTAATTTTCACCGAAATGTACATATAAATGTTGGGTTTATGAAAAAAAAAATATACCTTTTTTTTTTTTTTTTTTTTATTACATTATAGGCAAGTATTTCATCTCGATCTCACCTGATGGTAAGTGATGATGAGATCTACGATGGAGCATACTTGCCTAGGTAGGAAGGCGGCAGTAGATCGAGACGCTACATTCACTAGTTCGTTGTATAATTCCTGTTTCCAGAATCAGATTGGTTTTTATTCATGTATACCATTAGGTACAGTACTTATGAATCGTCAAAATAGTTACAACATGCTAATCTACAACTCTACCACCCGTTCGGAATGCCGTTCCTATGGAGAAGAACGCGCAAGAAACTCCATGGTTGCCCTTTTTAAAAAGATCCGTTACATTTTTAAACAGTACATTGTTATGGGTATGTGAGAACAATGTAGGAACGGCTAGGCAGACTGTAGCAGATGATCAAAAAAAAGTACTCACTCTAAGTATATCAATACAAGTTAATGGTTAATGTATAGACAAAGCAACACAACTAAAAAAAAACGAATGTTCTCTTTGGCAATAGGTGCGGGCTTCAGTCGCCCCTTGCTCATGTTGCTTGCCGGCAACAGACCGCGAGACTATTGTCATTATACAAGCCCTCGACTACATTTAATTACATTCTTTAATTATTGTAAGACCCTTGGCTGCTAGGTATACATATACTATGTATGTGGCGGTAAACCTAGGCGTGCTAGCTTTGCCTAGGCCGAGGGGAGCGCCCCTATCCCCATGCGGAGGCCCTTTGATCTAACTGAATAGAAATATGTCAAGTGTGATGCGTGTATAGCCGCCATCTTGACGGCAGAGCTGCGTGTCTTGTTCTGTTTCGTCGGAATTATTTTTCTGTTATAAAATTGTATTGTGTATTGACGGCCTGATTAGCGCAGTTGGTAGTGACCCTGCTTTCTGTGCCGAAGGTCCCGGGTTCGAATCCTGGTAGGCACAAACTTTGTGTGATGAGCACGAGTGTTTGTACCCAAGTCATGGATGTTTAATATCTATATAAGTAATATATACTGGGTTCGGCCCCAGTTCATTGTACGGTACCCATAATACAAGCGTTGCTTAGTGTGGGACCGTATAGTTGGTGTGTTCGTCTGGCGATATTTATTTTTTATTTACTATTCATTTACTAGTAGCGATCCGTCTTGACTTGCTATGACTTGCTATGCATATATACCAAATATATGCATAGCAAAATCTTGTCGACGCAACCGGTGACCCAAGGGCTGGGTATATCCTTGCTCAGAGAGTAGCTTTGGTTATGTAGCTAGGAAATGTGGCCAGCATCTTGGGCACGCAACCGCATGGCCAAAATATTTTACACGAACACGATGAACGTAAAAACATAAAATAAACGCGATAAAATCCTTAAAATATGTTTTATTTCAATCCACTATTGAAATAAAACATATTTTAAGGTTTTATTTCAATAGCTTTTTTATATTAACTTTCTTAACCGCACTCTAAAACTAGTATTATTAATTACAGTTTTCAGAGTGTCTGGCTTAAGGCGCATTTAGCTCTTCCGCTAAATTAGCCCGCCGGCTTCAGTAATTGCTGAAAATTGGGTTTTTAATAGCATTAGCAGCGCCTCAGACCCACCTGTGCTAGACGGCTGAAATGTTAAATGAAGGATACATTATAAAGTAGGAGTTAGAGGTTTTAAATACCTCGTGGTGTATCTCCGTAACTTTACCATATCATAATAACTCCCGAAGGGATGCAGTGCATCCACATCTCACTGATAGTATTTACAATAATACCTATTGCCCCTTATCGTCTTATATGACGGCCTTTTAGGGGGTCCACCTTAAGAGCGGCGAGTCACCACCTGCCTATAGTAATTAGATAAAAGCTGATTATGGAGATGTCCGCAACCCTTCCAATATTCCCATCCCATATCCATCCAATCCTCAATCCATAGTCCCAATTATCTTTCCATATTCCTGCAATAGTTCCTCCGCCTGCTGAGGTCAATTCCCTGTTTATGCTATCATTTTCAGAAGTTGTCCAACACAACATTAAAATTCTCAAAAAGGGCCTCTATGTGTTCGGAATGCCGTTCCTATCGAGAAGAACTGGCAAGAAACTCCATGGTTGCACTTTTTTAAAAAAGATCTTTCAGATCTTCAAAGATAAAAACGTACGCTATGTCAGAAGGCATTCCGAACGGGTGGCAAAGCTGTAGCTTAGCATTTTGTAACTTTTGACGATTCATAAGTACTGTACTTAATGGTGTACGTGAATAAAAAATATTCTGATTCTTTTATGTACGCTTATATGTATTACATACTCAAGTTTGATACCAAAAATGTTATAAATGTCAACGAAACATTTGTTCGATGTCTTAACTGAATAAAGAGGGTTCGTTCTTTGTTCTCATTAACACTGGTGTTCATTATACGAATTAATTGAGACGGTCTCGTCCCACACTTATTGAGTATGCGTGAGGTGTGAAATTGGAGATATAAAAAACGTTCTTTATACAGAGAAACCATTCTCCCCTCCTTATAGAATAGCACAGAACCTATCTGTAGTTATACTACGTTTATATACTACATAACGCATTGGAAACTGGGGTCGCAGGTTCAAATGCCGGCTTATAATAACAATACCAGCCCTATATTGTTTACTTATATTTACGCGAATACTACACATTGAAATAAAATTATTTTTAAGGATTTTATCGCGTTTATTTCAATATCATGAAATCCAAAACCAAGGGTACCATTGCAAGACCTCAAGACACAGTGAGCTCTTTCTGCGTAGATCGGACCGCAAGCAACAACTAAATATGAGGGTGCCCCCGTCAAACTATGACACCAGGACGTCAACCACCTCAGTCCTCCCGTGACCATGGTTGCTGTAAAGCAGCCGAAACGTCGGGAACGTAAAAACAAAAAATAAACGCGATAAAATCCTTAAAAATAGTTTTATTTCAATACCAGCCCTTTTTATAAGTAATATATACTGAGTACGAACTCAGTATATATTACTTATAGTGAGTTCGCCCTCAGCTCATTGTACGGTACCCATAATACAAGCGTTGCTTAGTGTGCGACCGTATACTTGGTGTGTTCGTCTGGCGATATTATTATCAAATATCATCTTACAAGTGTATTGAAATGGAATATATGGTGCTCACTATGAACCTTTAGTCATTTGGACCATCGAGTTCGGATTGTAAAGCTTACAGGTGTGAACGAGGGCCCGCGACTCTTTGTGCCAACATAATAGGCATTGTACAGTCTACCAGGCTACCAGACTACCAGGCCCCCTGATCTGTACTGCACCCTTGTATACAACGCGGATGTGAAAGAACGCAAAATCTAATATTAATATGTTTAAAACGACGACCTGATTAGCTCAGTGGATAGTGACCCCGGTTTCTGTGCGGGTCCCGAGTTTGAATACTGGTAGAGACAAACTTTGTGTGATGAGCACGAATGCTTGTACCCGAGTCATGTTTAATATCTATATAAGTATTATATACTCAGTTCGCCCTCAGTCCATTGTACGGTACCCATAGACACGCGTTGCTTAGTGTGGGACGGTACAGTTGGAGTGTTCTACGGGGACAACATGTTTTTTGTAATAATTCATGTTATTATTGGACATACAAACTAAAGATATATATATATTTTTTTTATTTATAACGGATATCCAATTGCATTCGAAAATAAAAAACAGTTGTAATTTTTGTCGGGCACAAAATGTATTTATCAAACCTACATTTATCGAATTTCTGACTTCGCACAACGATTACGTGGGCTAAAGAAACGCAAGTACACGGCCTAGTGCATACGCTTTCTGAATCACCTGTATATTGTGCTGTTACCCTATTGTGAAAATAGTGATGCAGTTCCAGCTACACTGGTCATAATATTCTAGATCTCATAGGGTGTGATGTTTTCGAAATTATAACACCTCTCTTTGTTTTCCAAGAGTCGGAGGGTTTGGGATCATTCGGATGAAGTCAAATGAATGACATTTTATTTTAATACTAGCTGCGCCCTGCGGTGTTACCCGCGATTAAAAACTATGTCCTTTTGCAAATACACGGTTCCTGTATGCTATCCCATAGGAGCCGTGCATTTTTCCGGGATAAAAATTTGCCTATGTCATTTTCTGACCCCTAAATACCACTACCTATGCAAAAAATCATGTCGATCCTTTGCTCTATATGAAAAATTAAAACAAATCCACGGGAACCAAAACTTTACCGGGGTAAAAATTTGCCTATGTGCTATTCCAGATTATAATCTATCTCTGTGCCAAACTTCATCCAGATCCGAGCAGCCGTTCGGGCGTGATTGAGTAACAAACATCCATCCATCCAAACTTTCACATTTATAATATTAGTCGAAAATAAAAAACAGTTGTAATTTTTGTCGGGCACAAAATGTATTTATCAAACCTACATTTATCGAATTTCTGACTTCGCATAACGATTACGTGGGCTAAAGAAACGCAGGTACACGGCCTAGTGCATATGCTTTCTGAATCACCTGTATATTGTGCTGTTACCCTATTGTGAAAATAGTGATGCAGTTCCAGCTACACTGGTCATAATATTCTAGATCTCATAGGGTGTGATGTTTTCGAAATTATAACACCTCTCTTTGTTTTCCAAGAGTCGGAGGGTTTGGGATCATTCGGATGAAGTCAAATGAATGACATTTTATTTTAATACTAGCTGCGCCCTGCGGTGTTACCCGCGATTAAAAACTATGTCCTTTTGCAAATACACGGTTCCTGTATGCTATCCCATAGGAGCCGTGCATTTTTCCGGGATAAAAATTTGCCTATGTCATTTTCTGACCCCTAAATACCACTACCTATGCAAAAAATCATGTCGATCCTTTGCTCTATATGAAAAATTAAAACAAATCCACGGGAACCAAAACTTTACCGGGGTAAAAATTTGCCTATGTGCTATTCCAGATTATAATCTATCTCTGTGCCAAACTTCATCCAGATCCGAGCAGCCGTTCGGGCGTGATTGAGTAACAAACATCCATCCATCCAAACTTTCACATTTATAATATTAGTCGAAAATAAAAAACAGTTGTAATTTTTGTCGGGCACAAAATGTATTTATCAAACCTACATTTATCGAATTTCTGACTTCGCATAACGATTACGTGGGCTAAAGAAACGCAGGTACACGGCCTAGTGCATATGCTTTCTGAATCACCTGTATATTGTGCTGTTACCCTATTGTGAAAATAGTAATGCAGTTCCAGCTACACTGGTCATAATATTCTAGATCTCATAGGGTGTGATGTTTTCGAAATTATAACACCTCTCTTTGTTTTCCAAGAGTCGGAGGGTTTGGGATCATTCGGATGAAGTCAAATGAATGACATTTTATTTTAATACTAGCTGCGCCCTGCGGTGTTACCCGCGATTAAAAACTATGTCCTTTTGCAAATACACGGTTCCTGTATGCTATCCCATAGGAGCCGTGCATTTTTCCGGGATAATAATTAGCCTATGTCATTTTCTGACCCCTAAATACCACTACCTATGCAAAAAATCATGTAGATCCTTTGCTCTATATGAAAAATAAAAACAAATCTATTCCACGGGAACCAAAACTTTACCGGGGTAAAAAGTTGCCTATGTGCTATTCCAGATTATAATCTATCTCTGTGCCAAACTTCATCCAGATCCGAGCAGCCGTTCGGGCGTGATTGAGTAACAAACATCCATCCATCCAAACTTTCACATTTATAATATTAGTGGGATAATAATATACCAGTATTTGCCCGCGGCCTCGCCTGCGGTATCTCAATGAAACATAGCCTACATCATTCAGGGATAATGTAGCTTTCTATTAGTGAAAGATTTTTCGGAATCGGATCAGTACATCCGGAGAATACCGCCTACATCTAAACTTACAATCTGACTAATTCTGGATTTTCTGTGCGAATCTCATTTTCAACCATGATTATCTCGGCTGCCTTTGTAATGCTCATCACATTCGTGATTTCGGTAGTACAAGACAGAGATATACAAAACAATCGAAAGGTCTAAAGTACCCACTTTTTTGTGCGAGATTATTCGTAAGATAATCGTATACTATATGTTCTACCGTATTTAGACAGTTTGTATCGAAAGTTGAAAGTTTTAAACACCGTCCGCTAGAGGCGCTTTTCAATTTTCCATACAAAATGTATAAATACGGTAGACTATAAAGTATACAGTTAGCTCGCATTTGACGTGCTGTATTATACTCTTTGCTGGTGAATATATGAACAGAACTATTTTGACATACACAGACGAATCTTTAAGAAAAATAAATGCCTGCCTACTTGCAAATATAATGTATGTCAATAGTCAAACTGTCAACTAAAATGAAATTACGTTGATACAATATTTATTATAAAAAAAAATGTATAAAAAAATTACATCCCCACAATGAAACACCAAAATGTACAATTCAAAAATGTCATCTCACAATTCAGGAGTGCAAGTTTACACATACAATCACATACATTTATAATAACACACATTTATAATCATGTCTACATTATATTCCGTCTGTGTTCATTACTTTTAATATATACCCACCTACAATATTATCTTATAAGCTGTTAACAAAACGATACAACAATGGCAGATGATGATGGTAAGGTTCACTACATATACCTAGATTTTTCAGTTAATAGTACTTTTTCAGGAATCACAGTCGGGTTCGAACGCCCAACCTTGCGTTAATAGCCGCATGAGCTAGCTATTGCGCCACGGAGGCTGTGTGAAGAAAATGTATTCTTGCCAACACCTAACATAGTTCAACTAGATCAAAGGCATAGAAATTATATCTTTAATACATTATATAAATAAATATCGCCAGACGAACACACCAACTATACGGTCGCACACTAAGCAACGCTTGTATTATGGGTGCCGTACAATGGACTGAGCGTGAACTCAGTATATAATACACGTCAGTTAAGCGGCCCTGAGGAAGACGTTGGCGTGGTGTGGCCCACGAATGTGAAGGCGTTACCATGGCCCCCACACAACAAGGTGGGAGAAAGACCTCGGTGGGGTTTAGTGGGAAGAGTCTGACATTACCCGCTCGCCTCCCCTGAGGCTTGTGGGTATCCATGAGGATTTCCCCACGTTGAAAAAAAAGAATTCTCACAGTATGAATGAAGAAAATAATAATGGCGGATGAAACAGAATAAGCTCTAGAGTTAGGTATCAGATAGCGAAGGTCAGATAATAAACATAGTTTTGTGTTTCACAGAGGAGAAAAAAAGCAGCCGCAGGCACCACCGCCAAGTATCCTGTTATGCCATCTCTGGTGGCTCTTCAGCAAATGAAGAACCGACTGCATCTCGCGCGTCTCGGCAAGAAGCTGATGAAGTGGACCGCTCTCGCCACAGGACGGGAGATGAGGAGGATCGCATTGGAATTGGCTGAGTAAGAAGACTCCATCTACAGAAATGCCACTTCTAGGTCTATCTGGTGACCCTGGGCACGTTAAGATACCAATCGTTTGATTTTCGGAAAATCAATGTGTTTATCGGCCCGGGGCCTAATTCTGCTAATTTAAATAAAATGATATACCATTGCCATTCCAGCGACACACTACTGAGGTTCCATTACGACTGTGACAGATTGGCTATTCTGCTAAAACTTTAATGTCGCCTTGCGCGCGTCGCGTGCATACTTATTCAGTATTGGTTGTGAATAACCTTGGAGACGAGGGTTATAGGTTCAACCCCGGCTGGTACCCTCTGGGATTTTTGGTTTTCATGTGCGAATCGCATTCTCCAACCATGATTATCTCTTGCTCGATCCTTGGAGAGCACTTGAAGCAGTTGGGCTCTGCGCCTGATCTCTCTCCGGTCGTATCGGATTGCCATCCCATCGGACTGTGAGAGTGGGAGAAAGAGAGAGTGCACCTGCGCGTGCCCACACGCTTGTGCACTATCCCACTATATCCCACTAATATTATAAATGTGAAAGTTTGGATGGATGGATGTTTGTTACTCAATCACGCCAGAACGGCTAAACGGATCTGGGTGAAATTTCGCACAGAGATAGATTATAGTCTGGAATAGCACATAGGCTAACTTTTTTATCCCGGTAAAATGTATGGTTCCCGTGGGATAGATTTGTTTAAATTTTTCATACAGCAAAGGATCGACATAATTTTTTGTATAGGTAGTGGTAGGTTTAGGGGTCAGAAAATGACATTAAGCTAATTTTTATCCCGGAAAAATGTACGGTTCCTATGGGATAGCATACAGGAACAGTGTTTTTTTAAACTTAACTTTTAAATCGCGGGTAACACCGCGGGGGCGCAGCTACTAGTATATCACGCGTGGTTGGCTAGTCTCCTTAGAGATATTCGTTCAGAACGGCCGTCTAATTTGTTTTTTAATTCAAACAGAACATACGATCGCTTCAAGGACGATGTTCGCGATGCGTTCATAAGCGCTTGCGCGAGCCAGATACTACTGCCCTTCCGTAAACAAGATGGTCGTTGAAAACTTCCCAGCAAAGGTTAGTGTTTAATATCTAATGTCTTGTTCGTGTAGTAAGCAATGAAAAGGTAAGTCAGTTTTAAAATTTATTAGTTTAATGTTCGCGAGCACAACGGACTGTCGCATAGAAAATTGTGTTTAATTGTTTGTTTAGTTTTTTTTGCGGTCTATTGGCTTCTTGACCTGCCATTCACTATTTTAATATAAACGCAGTAATTGTAACATCTTTTGTGATGATAAACTTTTTTCTTTTATACATTACAGGCAAGTATTTGATCTCGATCTCACCTGATGGTAAGTGACGATGAGATCTACGATGGAGCATACTTGCCTAGGTAGGAAGAGCGGCAGCAGACCGAGACGCCCACACTCACCAGGCACATGCAGCGCAACTGATCTGACCCGCCATCCATGAATGGCAACACCGAACATCATGCCGGAACACGGCTAGGGCCGCTTGGCGGCATGGCTTTGTTCAGTGGGGGTGGTGACTAACCACGGCCGAAGCCTACCACCAGTAGAGTTGTCACCTAGTTGGCACCACCCAGGGTCACGTGTAGGGTATCTCGAGGGTACTTAATTCTCCTACGGACGAAGGTGACTCGACCCCCTAAATAATAATAATAAAACATAAAACTTATTCTTCTTTCATGTATCATGCAACACAACAGCTATCATGCAACACAACAGCTATCACGCAACACAACAGCTATCATGCAACACAACAACACACAACAACAATTTGTTCGAAAGTACTTACACGGCTCACGATGCTCTATAAATAGGTCCTTTACTAGATTTTGTACGCGATTTGTAAACTAAAATATTAAATATCAAAAGATAATAATTTAATAATTTTTGGGGTCGAGTCACCTTCGTCCGTAGGAGAATTAAGTACCCTCGAGATACCCTACACGTGACCCTGGGTGGTGCCAACCAGGTGACAACTCTACTGGTGGTAGGCTTCGGCCGTGGCTAGTCACCACCCACTGAACAAAGCCATGTCGCCAAGCGGCCTAGCCGTGTTACGGCATGATGTTCGGTGTTGCCATTCATGGATGGCGGGTCAGATCAGTTGCGCTGCATGTGCCTAGTGCATGTAGCGTCTCTATCTACTGCCGCCTTCCTACCTAGGCAAGTATGCTCCATCGTAGATCTCATCGTCACTTACCATCAGGTGAGATCAAGATCAAATACTTGCCTATAATGTATTAAAAAAAAAAAAAAAAGATAAATAATTATTCGCCCCCGGGTGGGCTCGAACCACCAACCTTTCGGTTAACAGCCGAACGCGCTAGCCATTGCGCCACGGAGGCTCTCTGGTGTACGTTTGAAATATACGGTTTGATATTCGCCCCTCACTAAACATTTTTATTGGGGCGAGTAATATCACACTAATCATACTATCACACTATCACACTAATCACACTAATATTATAAATGTGAAAATTTGGATGGATGGATGTTTGTTACTCAATCACCGCCAGAAAGGCTCAACGGATCTAGATGAAATTTGGCACAGAGATAGATTATAGTCTGGAATAGCACATAGGCTACTTTTAATCCCGGTAAAAAGGACATACTTTTTAATCGCGGGTAACACCGCGGGGGCGCAGCTAGTTGGATAATATAAAGGCCTTCTTAAATTTATTCGGTTTATATCAGAATGCAGAGGACCGTCACCAGGAGATAATTCAATTAAAGCATTTTGTATGCGCTAATCTCAGAAACGGCTTAACCGATATGGGTGCGATTTTGACTTAAGTATTGTGGTAAGCTTCATTAAAAATATAGTGTTTGTGTTATAAAAAATGTTATATCAGTTTAAAGACGCGGATGAACTCGCGGGCAACAGCTAGTCTTTACTTATAATAGATTTATTTCTTCAAGAATTGTATGGAAAACTAATCTTACGGATTTTATCGCGTTTATTATACGTTTACATTCCCGACGATTCGGCTGCTTTACAGCAACGTGATAAAATCCGTAATATTCGTTTTATTTCAATGTGTAGTATTCCCGTAAATATAAGAAATCAATATCTTCAAGAATTGTGTTATCTTTTATAAGCTACCGATTAACCTGTTCAAATATTTGATACTACATATTATTGTAACACTTTGTATATCGTTCAAATATTTTATATTCATACAAAAAGAATAACGCCCCCCGGGTGGGCTCGAACCACCAACCTTTTCGGTTAACAGCCGAACGCGCTAGCCAATTGCGCCACGGAGGCGACGTGTGTTTCCATCGAATATTCGGAATCTATTCTCATATTATCTCTAATCTAGATTTGACGTAAATATGGACCGTATGAACCGTAATGCCACCATTCCAGTGCGAGAAACAGTACTGCCAACATTTTAATATATTATGCTACGCGTTTTTGACGCTATTTTTTATATTATAATCTATGGAATAAAGGTTTTTTTTCAATTTTACTTACTTCATCCTGCCAATTTAAAAATATTGGAAAAATCGACTCTGGCAGAAATGGCTCTATTTGTGGCCAATTGCCAACTTTAATTAATTTATTTTTTTTAGAAAATAGCCTCACCTTTGGGTAGGTATTTTGCCCAACGTCAAGTGGCATGTTTTCTCTTAATATAAAATATGGGAGATTCCATGCAGCCCTAATCCGTAGACTAGGCCTAATAAGGAAAGTATCCACACTGACAAATTACTGGACTTTTTCGGAGAACTGGAAAAGTCATGTTTTACTATTTAGTTTTATTTTTCCTACACTCGTGCACGTTTACGAACACGTAATGGTTAATATTCCACCAAAATTACAGAATTACACATTATATTTCAAAGAAACACATTTTCACAAAATGAAACAACATTGATAATTTTTTTTTTTTTTTTTCTCTGGCATCACACCTTCGTGTATATTGCTGATAACCTTTCTCTCTGACTAACCCACTGACCTCTATGGTATACATCGCTGGACTAATCATAAGCCCGGTTATCGTGTGCCTATTTGATTTTCGCCCATTTTGGCGCTGATAGCGGCAGTGAGGGGGAATGGACACTAATAATAGAGATGGACAGTGATATGATACATCGATAAAAATGTTTATGCTTAAACCTACCCATGCAGTAAAATGAAAATAATTATGATCCATTTCCTTTAACAATGGCTAATGTCCAAAATAGTCGAGTGGTTAATACTAAGATGAAGCAAATAATGATAATGATTAGCCGAATCGCTCACGGGTAGGGTAGGTAATCTTTAGGATAAGCCGAAACCGGACTAAAGGGTGGTGTGTGACTAGCTAGATCCTACTTAAATAAGGATCGTTTTTTAATTAGAAATGAGGTAATGTAATGTTGTTTGGGAAGCAATGGAGTAGGTAAGGTATTAATAGAAAATAAAAATCATCAAAGTAGTACATGAGTTATGTTTAATAAAACAGTCATCAGAGAAGTGTTTTGAACAGATATAATCATATTTTTT